>RQTK01000278.1:124572-165684 GCA_003991915.1 Elysia chlorotica | reverse complement strand
ATAATGATGATGATGATAATGATGATAATGATGATGATGATGATGATGATGATGATGATGATGATGATGATGATGATGATGATGATGATGATGATGATGATGATGATGATGATGATGATGATGATGATGATGATGATGATGATGATGATGATGATGATGATGATGATGATGATGGTGGTGGTGGTGATGATAATGAACATGAAAAGTGTGTAGATAGATTTAGATTAGGTCTGTCAATAAACAAAAAGATGTGTGTTTTAAAAGAAACGAAGAAAGCAAATGAGTGTATAACATCAGACAGAAACCACCCTCTTCACGGCATATTGCGAAACACCACAAAAAAGTAACACGAACAGTCTAATATAAAAAGGATCAGAACAGACAGATACACAGACTCTTTTGTACCACCCTCCATCAATTTGGTAGATCAGTACTATACTTACTTACTTATATTAAGCGCACTTGTGTGTGTATACATGCGTGTCTTTGTAGATGTGTATACACATATCGTTAAACTGACTCAAATGCACACGTATATGTCTGACAACGGCACATTTACCCAATGGGATGATTTAGGCTTACCTTATCTTATCTTAAGTGAACAAACAAACAGATAACATGGGGGACGTGGTGACGCTGGGGTTCAATCGCCGGTCGCCGATGCAGAGGTTTATTAATTTTGGTGTGGCATCATTCTGTTCCGCCGTCAAGGTTTGAACTCGAAATCCTTGTACCCTTGTATACCATTAGATTATGTTGTGCAGATGAGTTCTGGCAAGGTCTTAATGCCCCAGCCAAGTCGTTAAAATGAAAGAAAAAAAATAACATCACTTTTAGTTCTACGTGAATAAACAGCTTAAGAACTAAAATCTTATGGGTTTGGCCAAGTCAGTGATGCGTAGGCAAATTAAAGGACGAAGATGAGAAAGAACACAACAAAGGAATACCGTAGACTTCCCTGACACTAGCATTATGCATTCCTGCGTATAAGCACAATATCATCCGTTTGGTTCGGTTGAATTTCTGATTTCATTTTTAAAGCAAGATCATGGATATTAAAAAATCTGTTTCGCGATGCATCCCCTTAAAAAACAAACACCCCCCCCCCCTCTCCCCAACAAAACAAAACACACACAAAACTACACAGACACCCTTGTCTTTTCTGTAATTGTAATAATTATTGATGGAGACCCTGTTATGCATACCAGCAAATTATGGACACCAGCATATATGCCCAATGCTGCTCTATAAAAGACTAATTACTTTCTATTGCTGATTAGGAAAGAAAAAGAAAACCATAAGTATTCACATAGATTATATGTAACACAACCAACCGTGTGTGGGTAGGTAGACATTAGTCACGTAAAGAAGGCATACTCAATTATGCATGGACCGAAACTACAATTAATTAAAAACATCTCCCCGCGAGATAGCGATTGTATCATTTTGTGCCACCCTCTCTTTGAGAATATATTAGTGTCCAACATAAACGATTTTTTATCTTTGGTTTGTTTACTTAACATTGGGCAGAAGAAGGAGAAAAATCAAGCAAAAATATTTTGAATTTCATGAAACTATTGTAGAAAATATCCTTTCAATAACATCTAATAAATTTCCTGATGGGATCCTCTACGACGAACCAACAAGACGGCAAAAAAAAAAACAACAATAATAATGGATTAGATTCACGTCTTCTAGGTTATTCCGTAGAATCATGTACGGAGATGGGTGATGGGCGGAGGCATATCAGTTAAGATTCATGTTTTCAGCCTATTGCACTAACCAACCGAGTAACTCGTGAAAGTTACATGATTGACATTGATTGTGTTTTTTCGTTTCTAAAGATAGTAGCTACCCTTTTTCGGCTTGACAACCAAACACACTCTTATTTGATGTTCGGTCCAAAACAGCCAAGTCCTTGGTGCTCTAGAGTGGCGAGCAGGATTTTCCAAGTTTGAATCTCATCTTGAGCCCCTGTCTCAACATAGGATTTCTTGGGAAATTTTGGTGTGCAAAACTAACCAGAGATTTTTGTTTAAAAAAAATTCCAAATAAGGGGCGCCATGGACGCTATAAAACTCAGTCGGTAGTGCTCTAGAAGAGAGAGAGAGAGAGAGAGAGAGAGAGAGAGAGAGAGAGAGAGAGAGAGAGAGAGAGAGTGCTTTTCTTGAGAGAGAGAGAGAGAGAGAGAGAGAGAGAGAGAGTGCTTTTCTTGGGTCTGATGCTGGATCCCGATCCATATTGGAAATGAAGGAAATGAAATGGCTTATCAATTCGTCAGGATAGGGCTCGAACTGAAACATACCTAGATGCAGATACTTGCATCAGATACGAAGCCTATCATACATAAATTTATAAGAGACAACTGGAGGGCACGATGAAATAACTTGTCAAATACATTCAAGTCACTGAAAGGGCGTGCCTCAGGCTAGAAGACGAGTGGTTCTTGATCGTGTCATACTGGGACGTTCTCATCTTACCCACGCCTTCCTACTGAGAGGTGAAGAGCCTTCACAGTGTCATACATCCAGTTGTTAATTATCCACAAGTTACATTGTCACTTTGTGGTTGGCTGTCCACTTTTTCACCGGGAAAGAAATATGTACCTTGTTTCCAAACTATTAGAGAGCATATTTACTCATGTTAGTCCTCTGCGCCTACTGAGGTATCTGAAGGATATTGGTGTGTATAATAAAAATCAACTGTGATAATACTGCACATGGATCTTTTAAGCCACTGCATACACCCTTTACTTTTAAGCAATATTTTTATGCTTTTACCACTCAGAGAGATAAAGGAGTCACCGCTTCTAGTTCTACTAGTATAATAATATTAACTGTTCAATGACATCATGGGCTCAATAAAGCTGTTACATGTTTGACGTGCTGTAAACACAAACTCATTCACTCGCCACAGTATTCACATTATTTGCTAATAATCTTAAGAGTTGGTGCTCATAGTTAGCTCTATTGATTTTATTTTTAATGTTTGCGGTACTGAATTTGAACGACAGCGTAGAAGAATCTTCCTTTCTAGTGGTTGGTCCACATGTGTTGCTACTCTTTATGTTTGTACCGTTTTTTTAATGGTTTTTACTTCACTAGGTCCCAAACAATACATACTTTTCGAGAGCTATGTCTAATATGGTTCCAAGTTCTGATCAACCCCTTCTACATAACTTTTACATTTCTTATCACCCCCTTACACGACCTATTCCTACGTTTTAGTAAATCTCTCCTTATATCTAATCCTTTCAAACCTTCAAAGGCGTTCGACAGAATTCACCATTCAGAGATCATTATATGTCTCGACAACATTGAGGTTGATAGCAAAGCATGAGTCTCATTTAAAACCTCCAATGGTACCAGAAAACTGGCATAATTTTTTTATGGTGAACAGACAGTATACATTGTACTTTTTGTAGTGCATGGCAAGGACGTGCCCCCCCCCCCCCCCCCTTCACAATTTTTTTTAAATACCAACAAATTATTTATATTACCTAGATTAGTAAATATAACAATCTTGCTGGTATACATGTTTGTGGTAGAAATATTAACAATCTGAGATACTCTGGTGGTACTGTTCTGTTAGCATTGAGCGAGTAACATGTTCATGAGATATATCTACTGAAGTCTGTTTAATCCACCAGCACGTCCATAGGCCTTGATACGTTTGTCGACAAAACACAATTTATGCGGATATCAAAAAACGCTGGTGAAAATATCGATATCAACAGTCATGGCAAATAATTATATGGAAAAAGAATATGTACCTCAGCCAACAAATCACAAGAACACAAATTTAAACAAACGTTGCAGTTGCGAAGCAAGGTTTTGTCAAATAAAAAAAACGTACTTTTATTGGTACAAAAAGTACGGTTAGGCTGGTAAAATGTTATATTCACACAGTTCTTCCGTATGGTTGTGAAATATGGAGCTCAAACAGAGATATCGAAAAGCACGTAGCAGCCTTTGAAATGTGGACATTTCGTTGAAATGGCTGTATAAATTGGAGGGAAAAGAAGACAATCGAAGTTTTTCTGCTGCTGAGAGTATGGTCCGATCTATTACTAAAGGTGAAAACAAAAAAGCTGAGATAATGTGGGAATCTGGAACACCTTTTTAAACCCTCTTTATACTGTATAAAGAGTCTCACTAGGGGCAAAGTCGAAAAGCGTTGGTGGTATAGAAGTCGATTCCCTGGATCCACCTTGATATCGAAAACTCTATTCAAATCCATTTACACTTAGTTTCTTATCAACCCCTTCTAAAAAAAAACCAGCAACAGGTGCATCTCCCGTGTTCTTGGCGCCTTCTGTGACGCCCCTTCGTGGACGCGCGCCCTCGGGCCAGCAAAACCCGGCCCACAACCCAGGAGTTCGCCTGATATACTACGACAGACAAACGGGGATACACCTGGGTTACACCCAGTTTTACACCAATATCACAGAGGACAACAGCCAAGGACAAATTAACTGGGTAGGTAACGTGCATATCATAGTTATGTAGGATGCTGGAGGGAATTTCATCTTGTGTTAAAAAATAAAGAATTTAGAAAACTTCATAGTTCATGTATATCAAAGCAAAGTAAATTAAAAGAAAAGGGGACAATTAAGAAGCAAAAATGAAAAAAAAAATCCAAAAACGCTTTCATTATTATAGTAATAATAATAAATTACATTTATTTAGCGCTTTCCATTTTCAGAATATTTTAAAAAATCTCAAAGCGCTTTACAGTGGATACACTTAATACGCATACATCATATCAATCAGCATGCAATTAAAAATTAAATATTAAAAGTTAAATCTTAGCCAAACAATATACATAAGAAGAAATGTAGACGTAATTAGTATGCAGCATATACTCATTATCAGAAAGAATATAATAAAAATGATATAAAATGCAACACTGTAAAGCTGCGTAATAGTATGCAACCATAAGTGAACAAAAATTAATGAATTAAAATTGAAACCTTATCTCTGTCACGAGAGTCACAGGTAAACAAAAGCGCTACCATTTAAAACCGATACTAATTATGCACAGACAGATGCAAGATTTAATAACTAGTGTAAATGGAATTGAATTATACAATCTACGTAAAAGACCGACAGGTAAAAACAAGTAAAATAGGAACTTAAGAACTGAAAACACGTTTGAAAAGATGACTCTTCAGATCTTTTTTAAAGGTCTCGAGGCTTGCACTCTCCCTAATCTCTCGTGGAAGAGAATTCCAAACATGTGGTCCCTGAAACTGAAATGACCGGTCGCCAAATGATTTTAAATTAGTTTTAGGCGTAAAGAGTAAAGTTTTGTCATTTGTAGATCTTAGATGGCGAGATGCCGTGCTCAGATTAAGGTGCAAAAGTTCTTGAAAATATTGTGGGGCCAAATTATTTAAGCATTTAAAAACGTTATAGCGATCTTGTATTCAATTCTTTCTTTCACGGGCAAGCAGTGTAATGATTTTAATAAGGGCTTTACATGCTCATTTTTCTTTTTCTTGTAAATTACCTTGGCCGCGTGATTTTGAACCTTTTGAAGTTTATTTAGTTGGTCCACCGATAGACCAGAGAGTAGTGCATTGCCATAATCTAGTTTGGATAGAACCAGAGACACCATTAATCTTACAGTGACATCAAAGGTCAGGTATCTTCTTATAAGACTGATACGACTTATCTCAAAATATAAAGTTTTACACAATGAACTGACTTGATCACTCATAGTTAGACTTTGATAAAAAAATAATGCCTAGATTCTTTGCCTTTTGAGATGGTACAACAAAACTTGAATTTATTTCCAAAACCTGGTTGTCAGTCTTCGGTCAGATGACTTTCCAAACAAAACAACTTCAGTCTTTGGCTCATTGAGTTGGAGCTTATTTTGTGTCATCCATGCTTTAAGATCAGATATACAGTTTTCTGTGGTCCTAAATAACAAGTTAAGATGTTTTATATTTAAACTTTTGTATATCTGTGTATCGTCTGCATATTGGTGGTGTTGCAGATTGTAATTTTTCACTATGTTTGCCGTGGGCTGCAGGTAAATTGTAAAAAGAATAGGACCTAAAACGGAACCCTGTGGAACACCGAATGGTAAAATAACGTCCTCAGAATAAGAAGTTCCAACTTTTACACGGAGAGTCTGAGATCTTAAATAAGACTCAAACCATGCAAGTGCATTTCCTGTAATGTTAAAGTTAATTTTTAGACGATTTAACAGAATTTCATGGTTGATTGTGTCAAATGCTGCATTTAAATCTAAAAGGCTAAGCAAGCAGACATTCCTAGAGTCAAGACTAACAATAATGTCATTGAAAACACGTAAAAGGGCAGTTTCTGTTGAATGTAGAGCTCTATAGGCAGATTGAAAAATTTCTCTAAGCTTATTTATTTCAAGATGTTGTAAAATTTGTTTCAGCACGACTTTTTCTAAAATCTTCGAAAGGAAGGACAAAATCGACACCGGGCGATAGTTTTTAAAATCATTCTGATCCAAGTTATGGTTCTTTAGGAGAGGCTTTACGATAGCCTTTTTAAATAGTGATGGAAAGTGTGCTGTAGTCAAAGAGGTGTTTATAATGGTTGTAATGGCCGGTAAATGTGTGCTATATCATAGCAGTTTTTATCCTTTTCTTAATACCCTTCGGTTCGTTTTTGTTGCTGATCTATGGTACAGTGGTCTCCATCTAAGAACTCTTTGATTACGAACCCACTCCGTCTTTGAACCCGCTCCCTCTGAAACATGATTTTTTTCTCTTTTATTTATGCTGTTACAAACCCACTCTTGACCTCACAAAGAGTCTAAGAACCCGTTTTAACGAAGCAGGATATAAATGTCCAGTAGACCAACACAATCAACAAATTCCATCATGTACCAAACTTTATTTCTAGATTCTAAATCTAATCAATAACCCATGGAATCTAGATGAGTAGATCTAGATCTAGATAGTAGAAACAGGTTTAGATCTAAATACTCCTCCTACTGCCCGATTTTAGACCTAGCCCAGGTATATGCAGTTGCACTTTGAATCACAAAATATAAATCCAACTGAAGTCTTTGATTGAGATCAGTTTTCACGTGAAACTCATAGGCATATACCAAACTTGAATCGAATGGCCGGATGTTGTTACTTTGTAAGTGAATAAGGCATGCTCAGCGATGTTCGTACTTTTCCTGCTAGTATATTCTGTTAAATTTTTTCCGTTGACACGGTACAAAGTCTATGGACCTTGACGGAACTCGGACCAGTGTTTTTTTTTAACATAATTTCGATGGATGCTTTTTTTAAAAACAGAATTTCGTATATTCACGCCAAATTGGCATCACTGTTTGAAACAAACCTGTGATTGACAGAATCAAAGACAACTTCTGGCGAAACACTGAGCGCAGTCACACAGACTTCGCCATACTCTATGTCGAATATGAGCATTCCACCTCCAGGGACTTCCTGTATGGGAACGGATGAAAAGATTTTGAGAGAAAGAGATGGAATGGTATCAAAGACTTCATCAACTCTACATTATTACATATACAATATATAATTGTGTTTAAACAATCCACCCATCACATACCATGCTTTGTTGCATTGATGATCACCTCCCAGTACACCCCGATCCTTTGCTGCTTTCAGTACCTCTGTCACTTTTCCAATTTTTGTTAGTCTTTCCATTATCTTTTCTCGTAGATTTCATCTGCTGCACCTTTCTTCAACTATTCCAACTGCCATAAGATGTTCCAGCTTTTACCTTCTGAGCACATGTCCAAAAAGATTGCTTGGCGTCTACAAATTGCACAAATTTATAAGCGATATTTTGGGGTTAGTTTCTTGTTGAGCTGTTTTATTCTAAGAACTTTTTGCTGTCCACAACATCTTGAGCATTCTTCTAAGGGACCACATTTTACTCATTTTCAGCTGCCTCCATTTTCTACCATTTCTTTTAAGGTTGTCCAAGCCTCGCATCCATATATAAGAAGGGGTTCAGTATAGCACAGAGGGGTTCTCATTTTGTCTGCACGGAGATGCACTTGCTTGCTAAAACTGCTTTTGTTTTCTGGACCCTGAATTTCTTCTAATCCAATGAAATAAAACAGTGATTGACTATGGTCATAAGAAGACAATTGAGGACTGAAGTGGAACTGGAAGCAGATGGTCATGATGATAGTGAGTATCATGAACATCTATGAAAAAGAAAAGCCAATAGAAAATTATGATATCAAAGATCGTGGTGATTTTAATGATTATGACGATGATAATGACAAATTGCTAGCTAATTCATTTGCAACAATGAAAAAAAGAAATTGAGCTATCCTAAATTATGACACAATCTGTGTGACTATTTCTAACAATACCTACATGTTTCCTCTTTGCCAAAGTTTCAACAACGCAATAAAGGTATGCTTGATTAAGAAATAAATGTATGGCAGGTTTTTATCCATGGCACTGAGATATATTTTTTGTAAAAAAAACAACAACTTTGGCAAAGCAATCATATGTGCTTTGATTATGTCCCCTATTCTATTTGGATGAGAGGAATAATGCCAATTTGTGTGTTCTTATATTTCTTCTCTGGAGACTCCATCAAAAAGTGCTCAGAGAGAGCTACAGACACAACTAACATGGACCACCAAATAGAATAGACCATCATCTATAAATTGAACTGAATTTTTTTACTGCTTTGCATTATAAAATGTATTCATTTCTGATGCTATTGCTTGACAAGCTAACAACATTCTAAAGCCATGACTTCTTACTAGGCAACATGGTTCTTGTGAACAGTTAACTTTAATCCTAGTACCATTTACCTTGCAATCATAATCTTTATGATAAAACCGGAAACTGTTTTTTTCAGGATTAAAACTGACATCATAAACAAAAGACTGGTCATTCCTGAGTCTGATGCATCCTTTGGGAAGACAACTCTTGGATTTGAGCAACTTAATGGCCTGCTCCTTAGACTGCACAGCGTTTATTTTTATGATGCCTGAAAAAAAAAAAAATGTTTGTAATAATTTCACGATAGCAATATCTTCAAAAGAATTTTCTTTTAGCAACAATAATAAAAATGATCAAAAGAGAATTAGTGGTTCCAAGGAAATAGTTTATACTTTATAGACAAAACCAAGGCATTTGACAGAGTTCAGCACATGGAAATAATCAAACAACTTCAAAAACACACTGTGGATGGAAAAAAAACAGTTAAAAACATAAAGGACAAAGAGCAGCAGGAAAGAAAAAATAAGGGCAAAGACAAATAATTTTAGATATGCAGATAGCACTGCGTTGATAACAGAAAAAGAGTAAGATCTCCAAACTTCACATAGTAAATATTGAGTGTGGAAAGAAAGGTAAACAGCAATAAAACAAAGATGATGATTATTACTAAGAAGTTAACACTGGATTGCAACATTTTTGTTGACGGCATCAGACTCAAGCAACAAAAATCTTTTAAAATGTGGGTACCCTCATCACAGAGACTGGCAGATGTCACAAGGAATCAATTTTAAATGCACAGCAACTGGTAAATAAAAAATATGTCATTGGCAAGAAAAAAAAAAGAGCCCTTCAGTGTTATATAGAATCTGTCCTGGTGTATGGATGTGAAGCTGTGAGAATAGCCAAACAAAAAAAGTGAAAAGAAGCACTGGAGATAAGGTTTTCGAGGAAAATGATGAGAATACCGTGGACAGCAAAAAAGACCAATACTAAAAAATTGGAAGGAGCAAGAAAATGATACAATAAGCAAGAGACAGACAGCTTCCATTGGTCACATAATGAGAAGGGAAGGCTAAGAACACCTTATCGCTACAAGAAATCTAAAAGGAAGACTAGGAACAGGAAGGCAGTAAGAACAAAATTTAATGAAAAACAAAATGTGAATGAGAAAACAGTAATTTTGGTAACCAGGGATCAAAGAGTTTTTGGAGTACTTTTAGTGTTTTTCGGAGAGTAGCCTACTTGTTCAAACAGATTTATGTTGATACTCGTATATACAAGTATTTCTCTTTTATTTTTATAATATTAGTAGGCCCAGTACAATCAACATAATTTAGGTTCTGTTCAAGGGGAAGTTGTAGATACTTGTGAACAAAAGAAATAAGCCATCAAAGTTTCTAGTTAGATACAAAAATAATTTCTTATGCACTTTATATTATCTTTGAGTAATGCTAAACGACACATGTGCCTGATACATTGTATTATAAAGTCACAGAGTTGACTTATTTTGAGCAACATGATTGTCTACAACATAAATTTATCATTATACCCAGATCATATTTTTTTCTTAGCTTCATAAACATGAGTTTTAGATCCCAATATCAAAAGTTTTATACAACTTACTGAAAACATACTGAAAGATTTGTTTTCATTAGTGTTCAGATTCACTCTGTCATCGACAATATCTAAGCCTATATCAAATCGTGCTTGTTTTATTGTAAAGTTTTCTTTGAAAATAATCTCATTCCGAGAGTGAGAGAGAGAGAGAGAGAGAGAGAGAGAGAGAGAGAGAGAGAGAGAGAGAGAGAGAGAGAGAGAGAGAGAGAGAGAGAGAGAGAGAGAGAGAGAGAGAGAGAGAGAGAGACAGACAGATATAGAGTGACAAAGAGACAGAGACAAAGGGAGGCAAAGATATGAGCATTTAAAAAAAGGAAAGATTTATAACCTAGTAAATCAATTCAGCAGCCTAGTAGGCTTAATTTTCGTTATGCTGAATGTCAGAGAAACTTCTGCCAACAATGAAACAGCATCAAAGGAACAGATATCATACAATGAAAAAGCATAGAAGAAATATTTGCTTCTGAAAAAGAATTAAAATTGGCAAATTTAACAAAACACTGATAAACAGAAGGAGAGAAAGAAGATTGTTCCACTCTACCTTTTCCTTCAAATCTAAGCTGGAATTTCACGGCCACTGTAAGAGGTGTGGACAACATGAAGATCCCCTGAGCCCGCCTGTAGTTGTGCTGGGCGGTGTGTAGGTCCAATAATTTCACATTGGAGCCATGACTAGAGTAGAAACTCAGTGCCGTCATTGTTACTGTGAACATACAAAAAAAAAAAAAAAATTAAACAATTGATATTTTAAAAAAAAAGCCTTAAAAAAAAAACAACTAACACCAAACAGACAAAAACTTAGTCACATGAGTTTTAAACATATAAAAAAAACCCCCAACAAAAACAAATAAACAAACAAAAAAGCGGATAATCGCAGTGTACACTCATTGGGGAAGACAGTAAAATTAAAAATCATTAGTTTATGTGTTCTTTTTTTTTAACATACATAATTTCTCTTGTATTTAGAAAAGAATTTAATTAGCGTATTATGAACACATACCAAAGACCACAACAGTATGATAAAAAAGTTATCTCTCATCTGAATCCACTTCTGTTTTAAAATCTTTTCTTGCATCCTGTTCTATCTGGAGGGATGTGGGGAGAGAATGAAGCCCTGCCTGCTACTCTTTTGAATAGGCAACCATTGTGATGATCTACTATATAAAGATCCATTCTTACTGCTGCTTCTTGTTCGTAGACTAATGGGTAAAAAAAAACAAAAACAAACAAACAAACAAACATGGATAGCAGGATACACCATGTAGGATTCCTCAGGGAAACCTAGGAGATGTTAAACGCGGACAGGTGGAGAGAGAGCCGAAGAATAACGAATGGTTGGTTCTTAATAATAAGTGTACTAAAGTACAACGTTGTTGTAGCTTACCATTCGTAAGCTTCATATTCTCATATTGTTACACGCCCAAAGCTACTGCAAAGTTGTACTTACTACCCTCGTAGATCTGGATCTAGTGATGTAATAATTGTATTTCGTGTAGCCCTTCCTCGTGCAACCCTTCAGTATCTAGTCTTTTACTGATAGACCATGAACTGGATGCATATTAGTCAAGATTAGATTGGAATCTAAGTCTGAGTCTAAACGATCTAATCTAGATCCAGATTATAGATTCTTTCTAGACATAGGGCCTGCGGATCGGGCACTCTATATGACGGTGGAAAGAAAAGAAAATGTCTTAAATCGAACATGAATTTACCGAAGTTTTCTCAGGACTCTTTGAAGTTTCAGTTTCTTTATCAGTCTTATGACAATCAATTTACTTTTAGGTTTTAGTTCTTTTACATGGTTCATGCGTCAGCCGCCCCGACAGGTAAGATCTTGGAACGTTTGATATAGAAATCTTGGTTAGTCGAAAGGATAGGACAGGATTGCGTTGCAGCGTTTCTAAGAATAAACGTGCGGGTTTTCCCCAGTTGGGTACAGCCATCCGTCTGGAACAGGGACGTGGTACAACACACGGACCGTGACGGGCCATCGATATCCTGTGTACTGCCAGCTCAGTCGTTCGTGCTCTCGACCGCCCACCTCCGTAATCTCGCACTAATTCCAGATTTCCTACATTCCCTACTTTTTTGTGGAGCAATATTAATGGAATTTATTCAACCTATTAAGATATGTAATCTATCTTTGCAAATTGTCGACTTCTTATGCACTCTAACGGAACAAGTGAGGGCTGCAGCCTAAGTTTTTCTCCATGGGTGTATAGCGGAGGCTCAGAGACCGCTGGATTGAACAACAACAACAGCAGCAACAACAACAACAGCAGCAGCAGCAACAGCAGCAACAACAGAAATAGCCTAAAGTCTAGAGCATACCACGTAACTATTTTAAATACCAATGTCTATTCAGAAATTTCTGCAGAGTACATGTATTGGGAGTTAGCTTTGGAAAACGCTAATGAATCGAAGCTCTACTTTTACTAATGGTGTTTATCGTGCAAATGAAGGCTTATCTTATCTTAATTCTTATGTACTTTTTGCAAAAGTTGGTCGTTTAAACTGAATCAACACATACTTTTTGGCTTATGTCTCTATTATAGAAAGTAGAATTTCATATGGTGTGAGATGCTGGGGTTTAGCAGTCAAAAAGGGGAATGAAATTAAAATAAATAATATAATAAAAAAGGCAGGAAAATAAATAATATATAACCAAGAAAGCTGGAAAACAATATTGAATTAAAAAGCCTGGAAACCATCCACTCCAAGGCTTGCATGATTAAGCTGAATTCAATTCTACGTAACAGCAAAAACTCACTTTACGATGAGTTTATACACTCTGCTAGGGGCAATAAGCTCTTGCAACACCCTTCAAGAACTTCTTTGTTCCTGCCTCTGTTAGACTCTACATCTATATTAATCACACTGTAAAACATTTTTTGCGGACGTCGATTTTAACGTCATCTGTCCTTGTGATATGAAATGAACATGTATTGAACAAAGAGAGAAATATTGTGAAAGGGGAGAAAGATAGAGAATTAGAAATCTAAAAACAAATACGTGTAGACCAACAGGCGCCACAAGTCAGCGTGACAAAGAGATGGTGGAAGGAAAATTTCTCTGATCTTATTGTATGGCTATATGTATAAGAGAGAGAGGGAGAGAGAGAGAGAGAGAGAGAGAGAGAGAGAGAGAGAGAGAGAGAGAGAGAGAGAGAGAGAGAGAGAGAGAGAGAGAGAGAGAGAGAGAGAGAGAGAGAGGGGGGAGAAAGAGAAAGAGAGAGAGAGAGAGAGAGAGAGAGAGAGAGAGAGAGAGAGAGAGAGAGAGAGAGAGAGAGAGAGAGAGAGAGAGTTTGCATATTGATTGATTGATTTATGTTATTGGATCGTTGGGCTTATCACCCTGTACAATATGACAAGAATTAAGATTTTACAGTGTGAAAGAAAAAAATTAACACAATGGTACCTTATCTTTCGGTAAGTTCTCTCAGTCCTTTCATTCAGTTTCCTAAGCTTTTCGCTGCTGTGGTAAGGGCCTAGCTACACCAAACTGGGCCAAGTGTGGGTCGTCATTCACAAATGACAATGTTCACGGTCTTGGTATAAACAACCCAAGCAACACAGATGCCGATCGAAGCACGTGATACCAGCGACAGTCAGCGGCCAATCGCTCTTCACACATACACGCGAACCTAGATACTGATTTTACCAGCTATCTAGGTCAAAGCGTGCCCAGTGGTTATGCGCATAGCTAAATTTTCAAATATTTCAAAAACTAAGCTTATTTCATAAATCATTTTTAATGGCCATCTTATTTTATTACTACGTGTATCTGAGACTGAATATTCTACTTATAAAGGCATTCTAGAGAAAAGTGTGTTTAAAGTTTTGAATCAAGAGCCACAAAACAATGGCAGGCGTTGCAACAGAGACTATCAAGTTTTGCCTCTCCATCGCACACTAAGCATGACATGTGATTTAACATCACGTCACATACAGACAAAAAACAAAGAGGTGACCAAAATAAAATGCAGAACAGCGTAACAGATTACATTGAAATAATACATGTATACAAAAGGAAACTCTAAGAGTGCATTTGTAGAAAAAAAAAACATGATTTATTCTGAACATTAAGCAGAAATAAGCATAGTAAAACTTTACACCAATATATTCATGAGCCTTTTGTACTGTAAATATCCCCCTCCCCCCCACCCCACCCCACAAGATTGATTGAGATTGATTGATTTCAATCATTTTCTGTGGGATTAGGTGCCTGTGCTTGCTGTAAAATACTCTCGGCAAAAGAGTGTAGGTCTGTGAAGTCATGTCCAAGTCTAGACAGCAATGCTGATAGATGCCGCTGTGCCATGTTGCTCTTGAATGCAGATTCTATCCTTGGGTACCTCACGGCCAGTCTGAAAAAGTCCAATCAGGCTTAGGACCATAGTAAAACCATGGAAGAAACGGGCATGAAACATCAGATTTATTTTTATTGCATAAGGAGAATTTGACCGCAGTTTTAATGTTATGCCTTCTGTTCATAAAAATAAACACACACACACACACAAAAGAGTAAAAAGAGGAAATTATCCTAGCACCTTCAGCAGCATTGAAAATGTATAAATATATAGTTTATAATGTCCATATTGAAAGATAATTGAGAACACAGATTTTAATCTTGACCCCCTCCCCCTTCCTCCTTCACAAACACACCCAACCAATAATAAACAGAAAAAAAACTTCTGTCTTAGAAATACAATGCCCCTTAGTGTTGAAACTTGCAGAAATTGTCAGAATTCCCTAATATATTGTTATCTACCAGAATAATTGATTTATTACAAAAATAACAAGAATAAAGGGAATTGTCCACCACTAACCAATAATTGTCACTTTTACAAATTCTAGTACAAGTACAACCTAAAAATCAACCAGAATGCAATCATGAAAGAAATCCATTGTGTCCATGTACAAAACTACAATTTCAGCCTGAGCATAACGTTATCTTGATAAGCTAAGGCGGATGCAAAGGTAGTCTAGAAAAAACTCCAAGCCCTTGTGACAACTTACAGTTTGAGGATGAGGAGGGAGGCTAGAGACCACTCCCCTGGTCTCAGCACGATGTTGTCTTTGCCCAGTCTGGAGAGAGAATGAATAATGCGCTCATGTAGACTAGGCATCAGGGATTTTGGCAGACAAAGCCCAGCCAATCAAAATTTTATAGGATCATAAGGTGTTAAAACTTTCAGTGTTCTTACATATTTGAAAACATTTATTTTCTCTATCTGATCCACCTCAAATTATAAACATACATTATGTGAGGTATACAGGTATAATTTATTGTACCATATTTTACCTTCCTTTTCTCAGTACTGAAAATACATAAAGTATACTTAATACTAGAGCAAGGAGTTATCTTTAAGATACAATAATTCACAAACCAAAAATGGTGTGTCAAATTAAAATAGGCTGCGAATCTGGGGGTCTGACCTGCAGGAGTAAACCAGCTCTCTCACCGGACCTGACACATCCTGGATGGACAGGTTCAGCGGCAGCAAAACATTGGGCAGGCTGAAACACACAGGACACAAGCACTAGTCTTAGCTCATTATTAACTTAAAATAAAAATATAATGGTATACATGTACCATTACTTAAGCCTAGATCATAATTCGTCTTAAAATAGGTTGTCATAACAAAAAGTTCACATAACTTTAGTTATACAAATATAGCTCATAATTTAACTTTAAATAGGTTGCCATACTAAAAAGTTTACAATACTTTAGTCTTAGGAGATCATAATTCAACTTTAAAATAGGTTTTCATAGTTTCACCAAAAGTTTACAATAGCATCTTCAAAACCAGAGAAGTTTAATCTAGCTGGATTAGATTGACCATGCAGGTAAAATTGCATAGTTGAGCTATCAGAACATGGGAGGGATCTTAGTTGAATATCCTCAAACTATTTTTAAACCTCTTACTCTTAGTCCATCCATTAAAAAACATGGACCATGAATTAATCAGTACTTGCAATTGCCATTAACGGAGTCACAGTATTTTGCTAGCAATGAAATCGCACTATTTTTGGGTTTTTTCTAAAGTTCATATCTTTTGAACCAATAAAGAAAGAATAAAACATTTCGCAGATGCAAACACTTCATTTTATTTTTCTTTCCATAAAAATACATGTATAGCTACATTCACCCCTTGTAACTCTGATGGGTTAATAATACACATTACAATAATACAAATATGTCCTGTTTCCTACATTTCATTTGGGTTTACACTATCATTTTCATTAAGAATACTTGTACTAACATTTCCAGAGAAGCTTATTAAATATTTCTATTTAAACTAAGTATTGGAAAAAAAAGTAATATTCTCTATACCGGGAGTTAGTCAGTATTAAAATCTCTGATAGTTGGTAATTTATGGATAAAAAAAAAAATTCAAATAACAATCAATAGTAGAGTGTTTTAAGCGATATGATTTGCGAAGTATGGGAAGACAAATAGATCTCACCATTTGTCAAGACGGTCCATAACAATACGAACACGGATTTGGTGTTGATTGTAGGCGTCCACTGTTGGTAAACAAACTTCACTGTCTTTATCTGCATCATTGTCCCCATCCTAGAAAAATACATGTAAACAGGGTACATTTATCATTCAATTATATACATACATATCCATGGAGCTAGCTGTTGCATGTCAGACATCATCCTTACTGCAATACCTGGTACTAGAAATGTATCTTTACCCACATATGTGATTCAAATTTTGTCTTTAGTTATAATGGGACGTACATTTTAATTAAATTATAATTTACAAAAAATAAAATTGAAATTATTAGTCTCTTCATATTTTTTAGGCCTTCTGCAGCCTCTGCCTCTGTTGGCATCTCCTCCATGTGATTTCTTTTGTCTTTCCTGGCACTTTTCTTTACGTCTCTATTCTTCTCCCAGTATCGAGCTTGTAGTGTGTGTCTTGTGTCTGATTGATCTGATTTTTCAGATTCTTTCTCTCCGTGACGAGTCTCCAGGTGCCGATTGAGATCCTCTCCTTGTATTTCCTGGTCTTCTTGCTCAAAACTGTTGAACATGTCTCCTTTCAGGTCTCTCGCAGGCTTTGCCAGTGTTTTTCAATTGTCTCCTCTTTAGTAAGGAGAGCATACTGAACTTGTTTCTCAAGTCGATTTTGAAATGCTTTGAATTCTCTTCCTCTCTTACAGTCTTAGGCCCTGAACATTGAACTTGTGTGCTGGTTGTCTGGCCCTGTCCTTGAAAGCTTGGTCTTAAGTACTACAACAGCCAGGTACATTGTCGTGATCTGGTGCTGCGTCAGCGCCATGTTATATCCTGACGTCATGCAAACTATGTCTCCACTTTCTTACGATAGTGATGTGGTCTATTTGGTTTTCAGTCTTGCCCTCGGGGAAAATCCATGTCATTTTATGGATGGTCTTGTGCGGAAACAGAGTGCCTCTGATTACCAGGTCATGACAGGAGCAAAACTTTATCAAGAATTCTCCATTCTCGTTCTGATTTCCCGTGCTGTGGATTCCCATTATGTGCTCCATGTTTGTGTTGTCAGTGCCTACCTTGGCATTCAGGTATCCCAACAAGATTTTTATGTCTTTTATTAGTACTTTGTCGATCACCGCCTGAATGTGTTCATAAAAGGTTACGTTCTCTTATATCTCTGCTATGTTTGTGGGAGCATAGCACTGGATGATAGTGGCTCTTCTTCCTTTCGAGTTAAATCTTGCAGTGAGAATCCTTGGTGATACAGTTCCCAGACAGTAGTGCCTGTGTTGCTTCTGGTGTCATAAGCAATGCAACTCCATGTGAGTGTGTGCCAGACCCTCTTCGTTTCCTGAGTGGATTATGGTGTTTCATTGGCTAGTTTTGTTCTTCCTGTTCTGTCTATCTGGTCTCACAGAGGCCCAATATTTTCAAGTTGTACCTGTTCATTTCTCGACATACTTGTGTGGTTTTTCCAGTTTCATACAAGGTTCTGATGTTCCAGGTCCCTATCCTGGTCTTGGTCTTGGTCGTCCGAAAAGTCGTCGGGACACCGGCTTCCCAAGGGCTTCTACAGGTGCACGTCATGAGCTCTACAGGAGAGGACTCCTCCTCAACCAAGCTGGTTATATAGATATTCGTTGCGGTTTCTGTAACAGTGGGTTTTTTTACGAGACAGGGTTGTTAAACCTGTGCCCAACCCCCAACCTGGATGGTCAGTGAATGCTCTTAGTCTGGTCTCTACCTTTTACCTTTCTGACTTGGGTGACCCTACCAGAAGACGAATCTCCAGCCAGCATAGCTCTAGAGGTTATTGAGGCACGCAAGCTTCCCAACCAACGGCAAGATGTCACTCTTTGGGAGGAAACTTGAATCTAGTAGTTTCTCCAAGTCGGTAACATTGATTTGATGAACACAAGTATATAGTAGCCTACGCCTAAACAATATCACAGCGGTCCACAAAAGGGGACACAAAGTCTTATTCATTAAAAAAAAAAAAAAACATTTCTCGAGTTGAAGATAATACTTTCTTTTCCCAGGGATGTTTTTTTTAGTCCTTTTAATAACTAGTGGAATCTGCTGAAGACAAACCTCTCAAGGAGAGAATAAAAATGTATATTATCCCTGGTTTGAAAAGGGACCTGGTGATTTGGAAAGAACAATTATTAAGCCTTTCTATCTCAAACAGGGTTTATTTTAAGCAGATTGCACTGTATTCAGTTCACATCAAAATTAGGATCAAAACAGTGTCTAACCAGAAATAAAAATAATTGTGAACTTGAAATCACACAGTTGATGCAAAAATCAAAAGCTCTTTCTACTCCTCCCCCCCCTACCATAATTAAAAATATCAAGCTTCATGCCTGGACTGATTTGCTCAACATAGTTTTCACCAGTTCACTTATCTAAAAACTTTGAAAATAATATACTCACACTTTTAGGAGTTTGCTTTTTGCCTGTGATGAATTCCATGACACTTAGTGAGAATGCTTCTGTTTGTTCTCTCAAAGCTTTGTAATCTGGAACAGGCCTCAATGGCCGTGACACTCTCTCTGCACCTGCATCTCCATCCAGCGAACCATCCAACAGCCTCTCCATCCTTTTCTCCTGAGCGTCAAGGCGCTGGCACAAAGCCCCGTAGCCCTGCTGGACTCGAGGGTCGGAAAACTGCAGCAAACTCTTAGCCTCACAGTCCTCACCTAGAGTCAGGAAGCGGACCGTCTCCATGGTCACCCAGGTCTTCAGGATGGTACATACATGCTGCAGCAGAGACTTTTTGTCATTTGAGCTGGATGGTACTGAGCTAGTAGCATTGTGAGCTGGTGGTGAAGGCGTAGTAGAACTGGGAACTAAACCATTGTACGAAGCTACTGAATTTGAATGTTTGTCTACGGTGACGTTTTCTCTCCCCATATCATGTGAGACATAACTACTTTTTTTTTCATCAAGCTGTACATTTTGAGATGGGACATCTTTTTTAAGCTGCTTCTGTTCTACTGTCTGGACATCCACCATTTTAATTAAAACATTTTTTCGCCTGGACATTAACGCTTTCAAGTGATCCAATTTTGAGGGGAACGTATCGCCAGTATGTGGGTCTGGGTTTCTGTTGCTAACAGAGTGCTGACTTGCAGGCCTGGGAACTTCTTTTGATGATTCTCCTACATTTAGCTGCTCTTTTGCACCTTCCTTTGTTGTCAACTCATCAAACTTGAGTGATAGCAACGGTACATTGCACTCGTCATAAATTTCTGCACTTTCTTCACTTAAGTGTTTAACTTTATCCTTAATGAAATGTTTTGGAAGATCTGTATTAGCTACAACACTGCTCTTTACCGAAGCATCCACAGAAGCACACTCAGCAAGTGTGTTATTACTATAATTGTTCCTGCATGTCCTCTCGTCCGATATGCATGGTTTGTTTTGACCATCAGTGTTGCTCCCACTCGCTGATTTGGTTGCTGTTTGCCGAGCCACTCGCTGGGCCTGGCCTGATGATTTCGTTGATTTGGGGGTAGCGGAACCAGCTGAACTTCTCTTTGATGTTGATGTCTTCTTGTCAAGCTCTTCCAAGCTCTCTAACTCATATTTCATGATCTGTTTGGGATTTGACCCAATAACTTCGTCTCCTTGCATTCCCCTGAAAAAACAACAACGGTTGATGTACTTGACTCTAGCAAACCTATCTGAGACTAAGACTAGCAAGTCAGCATAGTTTGGGACAAGAATGTCTGCACTAAAATTCAAACAATCAAAGCCGTTGTTGAAATAATAATTTAACTACAGTCCATCTCAAACCCAATGCAGGTTTTTATGTCATTAAGTCGAGATGTCAATATGTCACATGAAAATCAAAATAATGAGCACTTGTCTCTAAATTCACATTAAAAAATGTTCTTTTTTTCTTCTAAATAGTGATAGTAGCTAATGTAAACAAGTTTAAGAATTGATATTAAGTTTTATAATGATGTAATATGATATTATATCTTATGTTTAAACTTGAAAATATTTGAATGTTCTTATAAAATCACATAAAAAGAAGTTGATAAAAAATACATTTTCCTTTTCTTTTAAATAATATTGAAAGTTGCTTATTAACTGAGACAAAACTCTATGAATCTATAGAGTAAAAACAAATATAATGTCTTAGTAAATGTCACGTTTGAACTCTAAAATGTTGTTCTCTCCAAGATAGAGCTGAATATATGAGGGCCCAAACCCACCATGGGTTAGCAGGTGAAGAATGTTTCTATGGATACTATACATTTATACATACTTTACTATATTTAGAGATTATTATATACTTCATTATACATTACTATACATACAACTAGTTCAATTGTCACAAGCACTCATTATTCTGTGGCAAAATGCGACTCAATATAAAACTAACAGCCCCAATCAACCCAAATAGAGGCCATTGGTTGTGTTTCCCTACTTGATTGTGTCCCCGTCCAGCAGAGAGATTGCAGGGAGATCTTCTTTGTCCCTCATCCACAGAGGCGAGTCTGGGATCTGTGCAGAGAAGTGACGCGACGCCCGGAAACACTGACTGCTGCAGAAGTTCTAAGGGGAGCAAATTGAATCATAATGCGATAAGACTCTTCAACAGGTTGTCAGATTACTTTTGGCAACTGCCTAAAAGCTATTTCTTTTTAACATTTATAATCAGCGTTGGAGAACCTCCCAAGCACCAAAAAAAAAAAAAACACTTAAGACAATACATAACTATTTAAGATTAAATTGAGCCTCAGTATCCTTTCTGCAACAAGTTAGGCAAGTAGTAGTAGTAGTTGAGTTGGTTTAAGATCCAACATCTGACAATTTTTTGTTTGCCACACACAAGAAATGACCCCTGTCTTAGACGGTCACATTTAACTGACACCGACCCAACCAGTAGGGAGCAAAACCGCCAGGGCTCGAACCACTGACTTTTTGCGTCGGAAGCCGATGTTCTACCCCAGGGCCTCCTCAGCAAGTAATAGAATGCCAGATATTAATATTACAGATGAGGCACCATGTTAGCCAACTAGTTTTGATTTTAGGTTTGGTATTGGTAGCATTGAGAAATCTGGTTGGTCTTAGCTGCAAACTTAAATAATCTAGAAATAAAAGACAAGACCCTGAATTTCAAATATAGGATAGATCAAGAAGAAGAGAATGTTAGTCAATAATTAACATAGCAACACAAATTCAATAAAATCAAACAAATTGCCGCTACTGAAACTTACACTAAAAGTAATCTTTTTTGTGCATCTTTCCTCTAAATATGTATCGAAAAGATTTGTTTAGGTAATAATTCTCATATAGATATTTTCTCACTATAGTATATATAAGACTAGCTACAATCTTTTCATGAACATTGCTATGACCAATTGGGGAGGCAAATATTATAGATGCTAGTTATTAAAAGTTGGGCCGACACCATAGTTTCCCTAATCAAAAGTCTTCTTGACTTTCTACTAGATTCTAGCAATGGAGTAGCACCCTACTATGTAGCCATATCTTTGTTTCTCACTCAAATCTTAGATAGGTATTTTAGTATGAGACAAATCTTTTAAAAATCACATTATGAAAAAAAAACTTTGCGTCTTTCAATTAACAACAAATGGCGGTTATTGAACACACACAAGATTTAGATTAAAGTAAAACATCTTTAAACTCTCTATCAAGTGCTTGTTTCCACCATATAAACATCTAAGATGTTTTAACTGAGCCCCTTACCTTTCTCTCTGAAATCTCATACACCTTGTTGGTTTTGGTACAAACATGATACTTCTTGTTAGGAGTCTGTGGACGAATCAATGAGGGACAAGTATGTCAAACATGTTTCAAATGTCTGGCAATGAATTAATGACCTCAACAGAGAACAAAACAACAAAATCTAACATTCACAAATTCTCTTATGCATCCCTTGACTGACAGTGACACTAAGTTTCTTCCTTTCTCCATATGACCCCCCCTCTTACTTCAAATCTTGTGTTTGATTTTTCTTATGCATGCCGGCTTTAAAACAGCCAAAGAGGGTCTCTCACACAACCCTCCGAAGTTTCTTATGTAAAAAAATACATTTCTACATTTTTATAAACTACTTTTAACTATTTTCCTTTTACTATCAGGAATGTACAAATTATATTTGGAATTGAACTCGACCCTCCATAAAAAAAATCGTCACTAAAATAATGCATTCCTTGTAGAATGACATAATTCTTATTTTGAAAAAGAGGGGTATTACATAAGGTTAAATTAGTGTAACTTGGTGTTTTGTTTTTGTTTTTTGTCTAAGCAAGGTTTATCATTACAAAAGTTGAAAAAAATGAGAGAGTGCATGTAGCATTTTTGTAGAATGACATATTTTGAAAAAGAGGGGTATTACATAAGGTTAATTTAGCTTCTTCCTTTCTCCTTACTTAAAATCTTGTGCTTGATTTTTCTTATGCATGCCAGCTTTAAAACAGCCAAAGAGGGTCTTTCACACAACCTTCCCAAGTTTCTTATGTAAAAAACTAGATTTAAAAACTACTTTTAATTATTTTCCTTTTAAATGACTATCAGGAATGTAAAAATTATATTTGGAATTGAACTCGACCCTCTATAAAAAAATTATCACTAAAATAATGCATTACATAAGGTTATTTTAGTGTAACTTGGTCAGTTTTGTTTTTGTTTTTTGTCTAAGCCAGGTTTATCATTACAAAAGTTTAAAAAAATTAGAAAGTGCATGTAGCATTTTTGTATGGTGACTGTTATTGTAATGTTGTGAATTTTATAAAACATATACATGGTAGTATAATAGCTGATAATTTTTTTTTTTTACCAACAAGTATATCTTATAACAAGACCATTAATTTAACATACAGAATCTATTTGGTACTGGACGGTGGAGTTGTAGTTGTAGTTGAGTTGGTTTAATGTCCAACATCAGCACTATAAAGGCTTCATTCTTGACGAGTCCCAAGACTAACGTCTGACAATATTATGTGCTGTCACACACAAGACATGACGACAATACTATGACTTCTATCTCAGCCGATCATGTTAACCTAACACCGACCCAACCGGCAGGGAACGACACAGCCAGGGCTTGAACCACTGACTTCCTGCGTCGGACGCTGGTGTTCTACTCCAGGGCTACCGCGTCCTCCGCATGGTGGAAGGGATGCCAAAAATATACCCAAGATGTGTTTCTAGTTTTTGGTGTGCATCAAATAATTTTTAGTTAAAAATAGATATTAAAATGGCGATAAATGTATTAATGATGTAACACTAAAAGAGATAAAAAAAAAGTATCCTGCAGGGTTAATCAGACAATGCAAATCATGCACAATTCTTTCCTTTGTCTGTGTCACCAAAATGGTTTGTTTTCTAATGGAAAAACTTTAATGAAAACATTTAGGGTTTTAATATTAGATTCTGTATTTTCTAAGTTGCATCATACTTTGCCCAGAGACTTTGGGCAGGCAGGGTAACCACACAGCCACGTTATGGCTCTTTCCTCCACAATATCACTGTAGTGCTCCTTGCTAATCAGACTACCCTGGAGAGAGAAAATCATGAAAATTTGTATCAAACAGCGAGTATAGGTTTAAATGGTTTTTACAGTTTTTAAGGTCTAACCTTTAAATATGACTCTTGTTTTCAAATAAGTTAATTATAAGAAGAGGCATTAATTTTGAAATTTGATTTTCACACAAATCTCAGCATTGAATAATAACTTAAAACTTAAAAAAAATAATATCTATAAATAAAGAGAAGCTTCTGATCAGATGGAAACTAGTTCTTGAACAAGGGCTACCAAAACACTGTTATATCAATGACAGGTAATAAAACAGAAAGCACTTGAAGTTGCAACCAATTTGCACTCACACATTTCACCAGGTATGTTCCCTCGACATGACTGTCTATCAGTTTATTCACAATGCGAAATGCCCTCTCTTCACATTCAACCCGGGTCCTCAGAGTCTTCTCAACATTTTCCAACTTGTTTGCTTTTGCATCAATGCTTTAAAGAAAAAAAAAAAGTCAATTAAAACAAGTTAATATTTCAAAAGTTATGATATGTAAATCAATAGAAAAACAAAAACGAAAAACATGATATACCCCCCCCCCCCCCCCCCATCCAACGACGAAAAAAAATTGCATATGTGTTTGTTATAATATTGGTATTTAGTTATACCAATATTATAACAAACACTTATGACGTACAATACTTCTATACCGCCTCAAAAGCCTAAAAAAATGTTCTTGCCCTTTTTCATTTTAATTTTTATGTTTCTGTCAATTTGTTTGAATTTAAAAAAGACCCATGTGTCTGAAGCCAAGCTACACAAATATTCTGCAATGTATTTGAGCTAAAAATTTGAATGAAGAAAGCAGTGGGGTCAATGGCTAGTAAGTTCAGGAAAAAATTAATGATCACAAAAAATTAACCACTCTTTTGCGTTCATCTTTAAAGAAGCAAACGCATTCCTCAAAAACTAAATTTTTTAGGGGTAAGCATGAGACTCAGAGCATATAAAACAAGGCTGAACTTAAATTACCTGACTTTGTTTTCTGCAGACTGTGGCATCTTGGTATAAATCTGCAAAACACAGATCATGAAATCACATGGTGTATAGACTAGGATCTTGTATATCTTACAATGTCACTTTTTACTCTGATTGGGTAAGAACCTGGAATAAGGTAATCACTTAAGTGGCTCATACACAACTAACTATATTGTGCAGTTTTATTGTCGGTGGTCGGAATTGACAATTAAATGGAATGTGTTTGGGCGTCATTGAAGACTTGCGCAATTATATTCAGTCAATCAAAATTATTTGGATATTTTGCTGCGCAAGTCTTCTTGCTTGCAAAATTTAATTGACCGTGTGTGATGATCGACAATTAACTTGTGCAGTTTTTTTTAGTAGATTTCGCACAGTCAACAAAAAGAAAACAGGACATTTCAGTTAGAATAAATATTTAATTTGGTTTTCAAGTCCTGAAATTGACAGTCTGATTTTTTATTCCATTTTACAAATTTATTGCTATGCAAGCTTTCTATGACACTTAATAACAGTGTTGAGTTCAGTTTCATTCTTATTTTTATATGTAAAGCATACAGATCAAGTTTCAATTAAAGCAGCACTGAGTCCTCCACACAAACTTAAACAACGCAGTTTCTTCTGACTTTTCTCAGATGAAAAGACTTGAAATCGTATCTAGATTGAAATACAACAGGTTGTTTCTCTGTGTATGAGCAGCCACAACTATTTTTAATAGTTGGCACTCCTTGAGTTTTGTGGTCCCTAACCTGTGGGCGATCAAATGGGCTTGGTGGGCGGGATTCGAAGGATGGGTGGGAAGGATTTGATTACATCGGAGTCAGTCAACCTGTGAAGAGAGAAGAGAGAGAGGGATAGAGAGAGAAAGAGAGAGAGAGAGAGACAGAGACAGAGAGTGTGAGAGCCAGAGATAGAGTTTCATATAAAATGCTTAACAAATCAATTTTATGTGCTTGTGTATATACGTTGTCCCCACCCCCCTTCCCCGCCTGCATTGTACCAGTCTTCAAATAAACAATTGAAAACATTCAAATCTCGCCTTGTCTTTTTGACTCAAACAAATTGTAATAACTTGACATAATTATTACATAAATTGATTCATGAGAGTGAGTGGTTAAATTAGAATGATTGGTATTCATGCCAATCATTACAATAAAAAATAATAAAAAGACAGGGATACAGCTGACAGGTATATTAATCAATTTTAATAGAAAACAAATAACAAGAAGACAGGGAGTACAGCCGGCTGGTATTTTATTCAATTTTAATAATCAAATTCCGGCCTCCCACCCATTTAATCGCCCACAGGCTAGGGACCACAAATCTCAAGGAGTGCCCCTACTTTTCAATTTCGATTCTAAATGTATCACCAAAGCTGTGGTGTGTATATGAATGGATCTACATACAAATTTATGTAAACATGATAAGTAGCCATGATAAGTAAGTCTAGGCTCTAGGCTAGATCTACACAAATCATTGGAAGTTTCACCCCAGTCCGACAGAAAACAAATTTTAATTTCGATTTGGAATAAATAAGATATTGTGTATATTTATATATAGGCCTACATATATCTCAGCTCTCATCTAAATTTAGAATCTGAAACTGAGTTTTGTTACCTACTGACTCGGCTTCTTTGGTATTAGAGCTTGTAAAAACAATGTAATGGCTAAAATCTAAAGGTTAGATCTAGACCTAGCTACGAAAAGCACCCAATCCTCAAGTCGGGTCAAGACAAGGGAAGGGATGAATAGATTCTATTTTCTGTTTCGAACTTAGTTGTGAAACAGTAGGTAGCAGTGAGAACCAAGTGGGCCAAAACAAATCAACAACAAGTTTTCAATAAAACGAACACTTAGCTTTTAAACGTTACCTTAAATTGTGTAACTGATATATCATAATTACAATTTATTTGATAAATATAAATAACATATTTTTCATTCCTATCAAATGCCTTAAATATAAGTAAGCTTAAAATAAATTAATATTGATCTAAATATTGTTGTTTGAAATTGGATCCTCGATATTATTTGTGATAAATTTATTGCCCAGATCATCCGTTTCTCGTGTACTGTTGCTGGAGTTGCCTTCCATAAAATTGTTTATTTATTTATAAAGTTTTACAAACTCATCTCACCCAAACGTTGCAAATAATACAATTTTGGTTTGCTTGGTATATTCTAGATTCCATATCTTGCCAAGACTTAAAATCTACACAATATTCAAGAATGCTGCTTAATACAATGTTTAGTTCTATATTATTTTACAAATTGTAAAAATTCATGGCCGAGGGACATTGACTTCATTTTGTTCTGCTGAATAGAATCTACGGGTATAGATTAATAAGACAGTAAGTAAGTGCAAAAACATGATTTTACTAAAAAGAAACCAACTGAGTAGACACATATTTCAACCTGTATCCTAATTCCATCTGCTCTTCTTTTAACATATTTGAAAGTTCAAAACAAGTTAATATCCAAATCCAATTTCTCCTTTTTTTTTGGCTGAGAATGCACTGTCCAAATTTTGCTACACACACCATATTATTTTAGTGTTTCTGTCTTAATAATGGTTTTAAACACTGTCTATCGCAAGTAATCTATCGAAGACAGAAAATTATCTTTCTTTAGACCTAGGAAATGTTAAATTATCTAAAAACTTAGCTTTATTCGACGGTCAGAGCAAAGAATTTGATTCGAACAAAAGCACTCAAATATAGATCTAGTGGGTGTAGCAAAATTTGCATAAAAACCCATATGCGGTAAAAAGGCAGAAACAGAATAGACACTCCCCTTTTTTGTCCAGATTTTATATTTTATATTTTTGTCACTCCTGCATCATGCACCCTGTGGCACTCACTTACATTTTATCCTGGTCCACTACTTAATTTTTGCCTCAACACTTATAAAGTAGTAAGCATTTACTGTTCGATCATCAGGGGGCTTCAATTGTGCTCATTTAAAAGATATGTACATGTTTATAAATATGCAGATTTGTTTAAAAAAATGTAAAATGATACAAATACTTCCTTTTTATTTTTCGCGATAAAAATTAAAAGAATAAATTGTCAAAAAGAGCAAAATCAAACAGAAGGGAGGGTGATTGTTTAGATCTAGAAAATGTTAACGGGTAAAACAGAATGAAAATAAAATGCTGTCTGTCACTTACAGAATACCTCTAGAGGATTTAGGGGGTGTTTTTAAAAACAAAGAAAGAGGGTTGGGAGTTTTCTATCATACAAAATATGGGTCTGAGAAAAATACTCTTTTTAGGTCATACAAGTAGACATATATTATTTTTTCAGCTGCCCTCGTAGATCTAACCAATGGTAAAATTTTGAAAAAAAAAGTAATATGTGAATACAATTTTTCAACTGCAAGATAAACATTCTTTTATGTATTCACTGAAAGCTCATTTTAATTTATTTTTTCCCATACCAAGATATTATTGGCATCAATAATGTTAATGTTAACAAAATATTTAAAGCTCGACGCACCGCTGAAGCAGCTCTGCTGTGAAGCAAATCAGTGCATAGTTTGGCGCATTCTTGGCCTTCCAAGTCAAATTATTATGACGGTTACATCGCTGATGATAGCCTAAATCTCTAGGAATGTAAATGGCCTAAGGAGGAACTGCCAGTGCATTGTTTGATAAGTTTGATCATTACTGCCTCTTGATAGCTCCGTCTGTCGGAGCCTCTGTTTACAAGCAGACAGTGCGGTATTCAGCAGGTGTGCCAAAATGGACTTTTTTTACTTCTGGGAAAGGTATGACTGTATGAGATTTAAAAATATAAGATTTATTTGCATTTTTAGTTATAAGTGCCACTTATTTATTGTAAATTAGTATTATAAATGTAAAAATTTTGTGTAAGAATGCGTTACTTGCTACATAACAAGAAAAGCTATTTAATTGAAATATATTTAAGACAGACAAGAGAAAATATGTTATGTAAGAATATAGTGTAAAGTTGGTGTCGGCGCTCTTCATCTCAAATAAGCAACAAACTGAATGCAGCTAGTATTTTAATCTTAGTTTAGGAGGATGAAAAGAAACGTTCCTAAATATTGTCTATGGCTTTAGCTACAAATTTATATGAATTTGTCTGGATGGAAAATGTATCCTTAACTCATTCTGTGCATATTTTTGTGTTTTTGCAGGTGAAAGCATGAAGGCTGCTCAATATCTATTCAATGCTTCAAGAGACGACTAGGCAAGAAAGCAGCAAATAACAAGAGTAGTAAGGTACAGGTGTACCTCAAGCCCCTTAGGCACCTGACAACAAAACCAAAATGGATATCTTGAAGGAGGTGTACAGTTACATCTGCAGCTTTGACATTGACTATATATCATGGGTTCTATGGGTAGTTTATCCCATACTGATATCTTTTTTGCTGCCAGTTTTCATTCTTCTGTTCATCTTTCTGTCATCCTTTATGTTATTTATCTACAAGCAAAGAATGAAGCTTAGGGCAGCGTATGTTCACGACTTTTGGGAAGGGGCTAGGAAAACTCTATCAGCGTTCTGGATTGCTCAAGCGCGAATCTGGCATGGTGAGTAATCAGTGTTAATTAATTATACTTTCTTTCTTCACTCCTTTGCTATTTGTGTAGAAATTTTGACACGTTAGTTAACTTTTTCACATTGCATGATTTAAGGCCTAGATATATATATTCCTTGTGTGTGCATTATTTTTTGGGATTTTAAAAAAATTTATGAAAGCTTTGATGTTCATTATTTCCAAATTGGAGGTGTGCAGTAAGTGAAAATATGTGCTAGCAATAGCATGAAGCAATTCAATGTGCTCAAACAGTGTGCCGCATAATGAGAAATCAATATGATTATATAAAATTGAAATTTATGCACTATTAGAGAATGAAAAAATAGTGGTAATATGACAAGAGCCATTTGAAAAGAAAAAAATCGTAATCAATCCAAATACTATCTTTGCAATGTTATGCCAAGAGTCTTGGGCTTGTTCTGAATACCCCACATAAGTATGATAAGATTTGGCCATTTGGACAGTAAGTAACGATGAAAAGATAACTTTTTTATCGGGTCAATAAAATATTCAATCTTTTTTGTGTGTGGGAAACTTTTGTCCCCTCAGGCTATGAAATTGAAGGGCTTGAGAATATCCCTGTGTCAGGTCCAGCTCTCATCATCTACTACCACGGGACTCTGCCGGTCGACATGTACTACGTTGTGTCTTCACTTATTTTAGAAAAAGATCGACAAGTTCATCTTGTGGGTGATAAATTTCTTTTCCACATTCCAGGTTTGTCCATTTTCTTTGCTTATAAATAACATTTTAAAGGTATTATTTTTTCAATTAATAATTTATTCTTTTTTTTAAAGTCAAAGCATGAATGGTATTTTTAATATTTTGTGTTATCCGTTAATCATTATATCAGGAGCTAAAAAACTGTGAAATTGTATTTTCATCTTTCTTTCCAATTTATTTTTCTTCCTTGTTTGTTGATTGGTTTCCCTTCTCTTCACAACAGGGGATTCTGGGACCCAAAGCAGAAGGTTATGAATTACACAAGGAATCTCTTTCAACTGTAAATATTTGTTTCACTGTTTTAGGATGGCAGACCCTCATGGAAGTGTGTAAAGTTACAACTGGAACTGTATCCAGTTGTGTTGAGGTGCTTCGGAACGGTCATATTCTCTCCATCGCGCCAGGTGTGTGTTCTTGTGTATGCTGCACAGATTTACATCTCAGCCGTTGCTAAATTTTTTGGGTAGTACAGACAGCATATCCACAATATAATAATCTTGGGCAAAAAGGCTTTCTCTTATAATGGAAAGTTCTTAATGTCAACGGGCATTCTTAAACAGGTGTTTCTGGCCAAGAGGAGTATCACATAGACCTCTTTGTCTACTTGAAAAATTGTCTTTTTTTTCCTTGTAGTATTCTGCAGTAAAAATCATTGCTCATGTTGTTTGAAGGTAATCTCCTCTCTGTTTTGAGATAAAAGCTTTACACAATTAGATTGCTTGGAAGTGAATTTCAAAACATGCAGGGGGGATGTGTTAAACCTGGTGTTCTTCTCTCCCTTCCAGGCGGGGTAAGAGAAGCTCTGTTTGGTGACGAGACCTACAGCCTGATGTGGAATCAGCGCTCAGGATTCTGTAAAGTCGCCCTCCAAGCCAATGTTGTGAGACCTGCTGTCGTCACTGTCTCTCTTAATATTTGTGTATGGCCTGGGAAAAAGCATCCAGTGAAACTGTTTTTGTTTCAGATATTGATGCAAAATAGACAGTTTTTCTCATTTATTGTGTCTGTGTGGGCCATATTAACCCCCCACCCCCAATTAAAAAAAATGTGATAGAGACATTTTTTTACATTTTGAAAAGTCCATGAAACAAAATAAAAAAGTCTAAGAACCAATCAACGCAAGGGAAAGTACATGAAGCAAAATAAAATAGAAGAGTTTAAGAATTAATTAATGCAGGGGAAAGTAAATTATCTGTCTTTTCCCAGGCCTTTACACATTTGATGAAATATAGGATGGTTCATGCAAATTTAAGTAGACAGTTTTAGTAAGACAGAGGTTTCAAGCTAAGAATACCGTACCACAAATACAAATATAAAATGAAAATCACTTTGAAATTTTAATGCGGTATTACAGGGGAAGAGTGAAAGAAAATTTATACTTTTTTTTTTTTTAAATTATAAATAGATTAATACTGACATTTTTTAGTATGAGGAAATTTTTGTATAAGTCCTGCAATATATTGCCATGTTTTTCAGATTCTGATTATTATTTATTTCATGAAAATGACTCAAAAGCTATGTTTGTATTTTATTCACAGCCAATCATCCCCATGTTTACAGTCAATATACGAGAAGCTTTCCGCACCCCTGGTTGGGCCAGAGGTTTGTGTTTCTCTAGTCTTACATATTTTTTCTGTTGATTAAGCTTTGATATTCTCTAATTTCAAATTTAAACTTCTTGAGCTGGAAGACTAAAAGCAGTAAATTAAATGTTTGTCACTGCTTAAAAAAGAAATCTCTTTTCTATTTTATATATAATTATGAATAAACTTGGGACTCAACTGCTCATTTATTTTCAACAGTATGTCGGATGCAGGGTTTGATGGAGCCCATTGTGTGACCTACAACATTTCCTTTGCCCCTTCCATCCCAACTATACACACACATACACATCTTATGTTTTAAACTGGCGGCTCTAACTCTTTGATCTCCTATCTTGCTCGGCGATCGTCCGTCAGCTGCCACTCCTCTCCCCCTCTGCTCTCTGTTTATTATTCATTGTAACCCACAACTGTAACTGTACACAACACAACATAAAATCAGTCTTTGCTTATTGGAGAAGTGTTATTTTTTAGCGATTGTCTAATTTTAAAGTATAATTTAGAATGTCTGGAATGCGACTATGCAAGCTTTCTGGCACTTCTGGTTTGTTGGATTTGAAGGTGGATATGAGATCAGTTTGTTGGATTCAAGAAAGTTTGCTAAAGACAAAGAAGCAAAAATTGGGGAATTTTTGTCTGTTTGTTGAATGTAGAGTGTAGAAATTCAGGGTCAAGCAACGTAAGTTCAAGAACTGTACAAACATTAGCCACATGCAAACCAAACATGATTTCAAAGTAACACTTTGCATATTTTATCAGATGATTTTTTTGTCTCCATAAAATCATAGGAATCCAGTAATTAGTATCTAAGCTATAGATGTTCAAAGTGTAACTGTAACCCCTTTAAAAGGGGAAAAAAAACTCCAACTTCAAACTTTTCTCCTGCCAAAGTAGTGAATGTGGTTAATGCTAGTACATGTTTAGCTGGGCAGGATACGCCAGGGAGAAACAAAATTAGTCTTTGAGAGAAATGGTATCCAAGTGATATGCAAAAAAAGGCAATTTGAAAATCCGTGCAGTTATTAAAATTTGATTTCTTCCAATTTCAGATTGGTTGCGGGGATTTTATGAAAAGACAAGGCTTCCATTAGTGCCAATATATGGATTCTTTCCAGTCAAATTAAAGTAAGTGTAAATACTCATCAAAAAAAAATTAAGAAGATGATGACTTTATTTAAGTGCATGTATATATAATTGGCTGATATTTAGCTAACTATTTTCACTCATGTCGATAAAAGGGATCAAACATTTAAAAAAATTTACTTAAAACTTGTAGTGTACAACCAAACCAAAAATATAAAACAGTTTAAGAAAGCATTTAAATGGGAAAAAAAAATGAAAAATGCAACTACAAGGTACATTGAATTCCAGACTCTTGTGCGTACTCAATTTTTTTTTTCCGCTTAAAATTGCCCATATTTACATCAAAGGTAAATATTCACCATTGTCACATATTTTATCAATATTTCCTTGATTTTCTAGAATGACATGCTGTATATATGTCCTATATCACCCTCCTTTCCCCCTCTTTCTCTCTCTCTCTCTCTCTCTCTCTCTCTCTCTCTCTCTCTCTCTCTCTCTCTCTCTCTCTCTCTCTCTCTCTCTCTCTTTCTCTCTCTCTCTCTCTCTCTCTCTCTCTCTCTCCTCTCCCTCCCCCTTCACCTGCTTGCAAGAATTTCAAAAGCCTTTTTGTATTTATCTTCTAAAAGAACTGTCTTTGGAGAACCAATAAGGCCAGACCCAAACTCAACCCCTGAGGAACTTGCTGCTGTTGTGAGTGAACTGGAATATTATTGTTACTAACTTTGTCTCTTGAAATTTCTCTATTTGGGCATTTGTATTTTTCATGCAATTTTGGCTACAGTTTCTGCTAAATATTTAAATAAAGTACATGTTCCACAATTTTTGTTAATAATTAAACATTTAAGGCTGCAAGATTTGTTGTCTAAATTTTCTGGCCAAGGCAACTTACTTAACAATATCAAAGAGAAAAAAAAAACATGGGTAAATCTATTTGAATCTATTTTTCTAATGTGTCACCAGCAACTATTTCTGTTACAGATTAGATACATACTAAATTTTTTCATTGAGTCTAGTCTCCGAGTAAATCAAGCTACTGACTCGTCTTAGCATGTTTCAATTCTTATAGGATATCTATATCTGAGTCAATTTCTTTGATTTTTTGTTATTTATACATTTCAGTTTATTTCATATCTATAAAAAAATTTGTCTTGGTGCAGGTCCGCACAGGGATCAGGTCATTGATCAAGCATCACCAGCGCTGCCCGGGAAGCATCCTCCATGCCTTGCTCGACAGGTTCCCATTTTTCCGCAGCAAATGCAGATTAAGTGAGGCTGCAAGCTAAAGGTGAATGATCTGATAGTTTTATTTTGGGGGATAAGATGATAACAGATTTTCATGCACTATTTAATTATATTAGAAATGTGCAATGTTCCTATTTTAAAATTAAGCCTTTTTCTCGTTCCATTTGTAAATAAATGTTTGATCATACATTTTAATTCATGGATACATTTAATATAAATAAACTGATCACAGATTTTTAAAAAGATTTTATTTTATCAAAAGATATCTCAGTAAAAGATTAAGAGGATAAAATACATGCTAATTTTTCTCCACTAAAGGAGAAATGATCACTTTGAAAAGGGTTAAGTTATGACTGTAATACATCTTGACTCCTTGAATATTCTGACCAGCATAGTTGGAAACTGCCTGATTGGTAATAAAAAAAATAACATGTTAAACTTGTTAGACATTTCCATTGAGAATCCATGAGATGTTCAGTTATTTATTACTGTTTAATTGAATGTAATGTTTACAGAGTATTTCTGCAAGTGTCATTTCAAAAACATAAGCAATTATCTGTGATGATATGTGACAAATAGCTTTGAATTTTACTATTTTGTAAAATAATCTATCAATGTAGTTCTACAATACTAAATAAGACTTGAATGGATGATTTTAGTTGCCAGCAAATATGTGTAACACAATATTTTTGTGAGATTTGAATCAAAACTGAGTATTTTTGTTGTTAAATCTTTCAAAATGAACTGAGAAGAACTTTGATCTTGGTTTTTGTATACCCATGTGTTACACATACATTATCTAATAGACCATTATGTATGTTTAAACTAAGTAGTAAATGACTTAAAATCACTAATGTATTAGGAGACACACGCTTGTCAATGACAAGAAAAAAAAGGTTCAGGAAAAAGGATAGAATTTGAAGAATAACAGAGGTGTCCACAATTATATGGTGGTACTAGAATCAGTAGACAAGTTTAGCTCTGCAGTCAGTAGTGTATGGTGGAAGCATCAGACAACAAGTTTAGAAGAGAGTGTAGGTCTAGCTTGACATCTTAATTTGTCATATATATAATCATTTCAAAGGATATAGCTATAATGCTGTACTTGATTTGCAAAAGGGTGAAAAAAATGTCATTTATAGTTTTTATAATTGACTTACTTTTGTGCGATCAACTTTTGTTATAATCTCATTAATTACAAAAAGGACGTAAAACCCCTGACTGAGGGATCCCATAACTAATTAAAAATTCGAGCTTATTCAATAGGAATTGAATTTATCAATAGCTTATATCCTGAAGAGACAACTATAGATAGCATTTAGTCATAAGTTTAACCGTTTTTTAATTGGAAACAATTATTTCCAAATTTAGACCTAAAAAGTGAGGTACGTTATTATAATAGTTTTGTATCTTTCCTTTCTGTTAGAGATTCTAACTCAGCTTGTGATTCCATTTGCATAATTTCTTGCAACTGAGTACTGAACATCTGAGAACAAATTGGTGCGTAGATTTTTCCAAATATTTATACTAGAAGTATAATTTTAGAAAAAAAAATTGCAGCATAATCCGCTTACATCGACATGCCGTAGGAAGAGGATTTGATATCGATATATAAAAAGGTCAATAAATAAAAATGTATAGAGAGGAAAAGAGAGTATAAAGAGGAAAAAATAACCAGGGCAGGTTTTTTGTTTTGTTTGGCATGCCTTTATTTAATTTCAAATTAGTGCAGAATAATAAAGAACTAATGTGTTGCCTGTTAGTAACAGTATTAGCGCAACATTTTCTACCACATGGGCTTCACTGGGTATGGGAGGCGTGTCGATAAAGTGGGCAGAGAAAGTAGTCGATTTAAGAGAAATCACTGAGTAAAGATATTGAAGAAAAAATTGCGTGATTTGAAAATATGTTGACATATCAAAATGGAGATAAATGGCTGTTGAATTATGTAGATGATACTGTATGTCTTTTTTGGTCTGGCAATGATTGCAGGACACATATATAGTGTGTGTTGTCAAGGTTTGAATAAACTAGAAATTCCTTCAATCTTATAATTTTACAATATTTCCCACCATGCAAGCACCATTTTCTGAGTGAATACTGTTTACTGTGAATCATAATTTTATTTTTACTGCTTTTTTAAAATGAAGTGGTGTAAGGCATTTTCAGTGTGCAACATGGTTGTTTTTTGAATCATTGAGATGGATGGCTTGAAATACCTCCGTGCAAATGACAAGTGGCAATATTATGAAGTGGTGTAAGGCATTTTGAGTGTGCAACATGTCAGTTTTGAATGTCTGTTTTCTCTTTTTTGGTTTGTTTGAGAACTGAACAAATTGGTTAAATCAGTTATTTCAAATCAGAGCATTTTAAGTTAGATGACACAAATGCAGGGAGAGATGACATTCCAACAGGCTAATTAGTGTTTGATTTTTTTGGCGGATCATCTAATGACGGTCGTGATTGCTTTTGAATTTCATTCAATTACTTCAGTTTTTGCTTTTATAATGATAAAAGTTGTATTTCAAATCTACTAATTTTTACTGAATAAAAAAACAAAATAGAGGTTGATTGCTTGAAGAAACTCATTTACCACATACTATGGTGACTCATGTTTTATCCTTATTTGAACCAAAGGGACATCTGTACATGTACAAAGATTGAAAATATAAAGTTCCAAACTTTTCTGAAAATTATCTGTTTAGATCTCAGGTTTAAAAGAGATACTGAAATACTTTTTCCATTGTCTAAAAAAGATTTTAATGGTTGTTTTTTGAATCATTGAGATGGATGGCTTGAAATACCTCCGTGCAAATGACAAGTGGCAATATTCCATGAAGGGAGAGTTTTGAGATGTCAACACTCTGTGCGTTTACAGATTTACCCTGTCTGATCATTTTACCTACCTGTTTGAATTTATTTGTAGAGATATTCCATAACATTCTGCAAAGCTTAATAAATATATCATTAGCAATAGAATAAATCTATAGAAGAACATGAAATACAGATAAAGTGGCAATATTCCATGAAGGGATAGTTTTGAGATGTCAACACTCTGTGCGTTTACAGATTTACCCTGCCTGATCATTTTACCTACCTGTTTGAATTGCACTCACTCTAAGGTTGCATTTCTTTTTCTTTTATTTTCTTTTTTACAAAGATCATTTTTTTCCTGCACATGCAATGCATATTATCAGGGAAACAGAGAAAGGGAGAGTAATACGAACAAATTGATACACCTATAATTTTGTACAACTTCATATTTCTAAAAATCTCCATTGTAGGGACCAAAAGTATATATAATCCCTGTTTTTTCAATTTGCAACTCTTCACATGGAGATTTTTATTTTATTTAGAATATTAACGTACATGTATGCATTTTTTGTTATGATTAACTTTCCTTTGATCAGTCTGTGATAAGTTTTAGAGTCCATGGGAAGGGTAATTTTTTTAAGACAATGTTCTCCACAGAGATCCTGGTGCTTTGCCAATACTGGACTCAATGAAGCCATATATAATCATTTCAAAGGATATAGCTATTCTCTTCTCAGTGATATATAAAATATATTGAAGTCAAAAGGGACATATAATATACATGTATGTAGTACTGCACAATTATAGTGCAAGTCCATTCTCCCCTACAGAAGTGTGAAATAATCTAGCCTATTACACTTTCAATCTCAAAGATTCTCATGAATCCAATTATTGTTGATGTTATGATTCTTCAGAGCATTGTAAAATCCTGTAATGAACTGTACCCAATGTTTTTCTAACTTTTAACTGGTTAGAAATTTGTCTGAAAACATGAGTTTTTATTATTGATTTTGTTTTTGTAAAAAAAAAATGTATATTCAGATGTTTTACAGTTCATTTGAAAACTAATTATAATACATTTTAGTTGAACAGCACTTAAGACTAAAAGAAACGGAAGTAGGCTATTCCCTTTAGTGACGCAATCCAAAATCATTCATAATAATAATTATTCTATGCCTTGGCTGATGCCATGGCTCTACATACAGTCTGTATAGTCTGTCCCCGCAGATAGTCGCGATTGAAAATGGCATAAGTTGCAAAAAGTTGCAGCCGAAAATGGCAAAAGTTGCTTAAATTTGCGGCATAATTGTTGCCTTGAAATAGAATTTTATTAGAGTATTCGCTAAAAAAACAAAACATTTTGTTCTGCGACAAGCACAAAAAACATCACTTTAATTAAGTCCAATCACATTCACTTGCAAAAGAAAAGAAAAAAAAAAAGTATACTGTATAGTGGTATCTTGGTGTAGACAGTCCGCTGAATGTGTGTCAAACATGACCCTGACTTTGGGAACTAACCATGTTTGCCAAGCATGGTCCATGTGTTGTGTTCACTTTTCACACTTATGTGGAATTGAAAAAGACTAGTTTATACTTCTATTTATGTTATTACACAGATTTTTATTATTCAATATTTTTTTCTGAACTTTCAGCATTAATTTGTAACTTGATCGTTTTGGAAATATGTTAATTAATTTAATCTAAAAAAATGACTGTTTAATTTGCTTGTGGTCACAATGAACATTAGTTGTATCCTATGAATCTGTTTATGATTCATATTTCTGTGAAGTAATAAACTTGCCCACAAATGTGGAAACATAAACACACCGACAACTTGATCAAGTTTTTCTCTTCTGCATCTTAGCATTAACTCCTTGGGTGACTTTTATTTGTAGAGATATTACATTACATTCTTCAAAGGTTGATAAATATATCATTAGCAATAGAATAAATCTGTAGAAGAACATGAAATACAGATAAAGGGAGGAATTTTTTTTAATAATTAAAGAATGCAGTGCCATATTTCTCTCTTTCTCTCTCTCTCTCTCTCTCTCTCTCTCTCTCTCTCTCTCTTTCTCTGTCTCTTTCTCTTTCTCTTTCTCTCTCTCTCTCTCTTTCTCTGTCTCTTTCTCTTTCTCTCTCTCTCTCCCTCCTTTTTCTATCTATCTATCTATCTATCTATCTATCTATCTATCTTTCTATCTATCTATCTGTGTGTTAAAAAGACAAGACAAATTTACTTTTAATTTTTTTTTTTTAATGGCGGAAAATCTATTGGAAAAATGTTTATTATTAACTGTTATTTTATGAACATTTTTTGTTGGTTTTTGAATATTTGTATACACTGTGACTAAGTAATTGAAATAAATACGTGGTGCGTGTGCATCTTCCTATTTATGAAAGGTTGTATAATGTGCATTAATAACTGTCTGTTGCCTTTCAAATGCTCAAACATGTGAATCTCCCAAATTAAAAGTTTATTTTGTGCATCAGTATTTTGTTGCCTTAATCTACAACAGAGAGAGAGAGAGAGAGAGAGAGAGAGAGAGAGAGAGAGAGAGAGAGAGAGAGAGAGAGAGAGAGAGTGCGTACGTGCGTGTGAGTGAGTGTATTATAGTAATTAGCATTGGTTTCCCACACTTGTCATATCTCACTGGTTCATTAATTGTATGACGTGACAGATAAATGTACATGTATGTTGTTCTAATGAAAATTGAGTCTTAAGTGAGAGTAAGTTAAGCACATGTGGAAAAAAGAGGTCAATTCCAAGAAAGTTAAGCACATATGGAAAAAAAGAGGTCAATTCCAAGAAAGTTAAGCACATTTGGAAAAAAGAGGTCAATTCCAAGAAAGTTAAGCACATGTGGAAAAAAGAAGTCAATTCCAAGGTCACCCACAAATGAGTCTATCTTTGATATGTTCTAAATTGGAGCGTTGTGGTCGAGTCATATATGATCTGTGGGTCGAGTCGAATAAACCATGTTCCCTTCGAGTGGTAAGGCAATGCGGTGCCCTTGCATCTACAAGGCATGGGTTCAAATTTTTTTTTTATCATTTTCAGGTAAAGCATATTTTTAATCAATCCTGAGAACTACCTGCAAATTTTAACTTAACTAACAGGGCGAAAGAAACGTACGCTCAAACAGTAAGAAATCTGGCTTCCAGTGGAGACCAGAATTAAGTATAGAGTTGCTGCTTTGTCCTATAAATGTAAATTCCAACAAGCACCCCAGTATATCTACGAGCTTATTGTTACTCATGCTTCTAGTCTGAACTTAAGGTCCAGAAATAACGCGCTCATGTCAGTCCCGTGTAGAGCAAATAAAAAGACAAGTGAGCGAGCATTTATGCACTATGCACCTGTTGTTTGGAATTCCCTGCCTTTAGATCTGAGACAGTGCAGCTCACTTGATAGTTTCAAAAGAGGCCTAAAAACCTACTTTTTTACAATGCACTTGGCAGTGGATTTTTCCTCTTAATTTTTTATAAATGTTTTATTTATATGTGTAATTTACTCATTTTTCATAATTTCTTTGCTGTTCATGTATCATGTCCTTTATGTGCAAAACTGCCTTATAATGTGTGTGAATGGCTGATAAATTGTCTCGTCATAACTATGTAAAGCGCTTTGAGCCGGCTATGCTGGGATAAAGCGCTTAAAAATGATCTTCATTATTATTATTATTATTACTACTACTACTACTACTCCTACTACTACTACTACTCCTACTACTACTACTACT
>RQTK01000278.1:101748-123898 GCA_003991915.1 Elysia chlorotica | reverse complement strand
GGAAGCCAGTGGAGCTGTCTTAGCATGGGTGTAATAAAGCGGACAGGTTACCCATGAAAATAATCCTGGACATCGTACGTCTCGAATTTTTTTTCGACAAAAAAAAAAAAAAAAAAAAAAAAAAAAAAGGAAAAGTAGAAAGATCTTTTTAATCTCCTTAATTATTTATTTCCAAACAGCTACGGTGTAAAGTCAATTTTTATCTCTCCTTTTTTAATAACCTTTGGAATGGCAACACACAGGAGCTTTTGGTTTCTGCATATATTGAAAAGTTACCATTTTTATTTTAATATTTCGTTTAAAAAAAAATAAATGTAATATTGCTTTAATTAACGAGGTTTTGGAAAATTTGTGGACAATAATATTGTATGACCCCCCCTCCCCCCCAAAAAAAAAACAATCAACAAAAAACAGCAAACCAAAACAAAAGAAAAAGGACTGGCTAATGTCCCTGCAGCGTTCTGACTTTTCACATCTGTTTGCGAGCTAAGATCCCCTAAAGTCACCTGGCTGGCTCCCGGTAGTGTGAGAAACCGACTTGTGAGACGAGACGATAACCTCAGCTAGACACGTGTGTTAGTCGTTCAGTAAAAAAACTAATTTAACACGAGGTTTTGTTTACTATCGATCCTTATATTGCACTAATTATTTGTGTAATTATTCATTCGTATATATAGTGGTAGATTGAATGTTCAGAGTTATTTAACTTAAATACTGCCTTCATAAGGAACACACGCAGATCTATAAGACTAGTGCTAAGCAACGCGTCCTCCATGAGACAGACAGAAAGCTCTCGCCAGTCGAAATAATAAGACACCCACGCCCAGCATTTAAACGTTAGCCTCGGTTCAATTTGTTATTTTTTATTTGAGCTAGAGAAGTCAAATTGAATTAGAGCACAGCGATGTGAGTGGTGTAAGCTATTTAGAGTCTTAGACATTGTACTGCGTTTTTTCATTTGCTTCGACCAGAGCCAGCCCGACGCTGGTGGCTGGGGTGGGGCTGTGGCTTCCGCATGAAACCCGTTTGTATTTTCTTGACCTCGGTCTACCCCCACTCCAGCAATCAGCGGCAGTCTGGTTCTATCCTTAACTTTGTGGTAAATTTGTTACAGTTAGTGATCAGTGTAGAAACTCACCAAGAACTGGAACATGAAATACATGTTTGCATGAAATGATGAATTACTTGGATGTCCAGTCCACACATCTATTTCAGGTTTCACATAGACTGAAAATTAATATTATTATTATTCTTTTTGTTGTTGTTGTTATTATTATTATTATCATTATTATTATAAATTATAAATACTACCTCCATGTTGGAAATATACAGTTATACGACAAGTTAATGTGAATCGACGATTAAAGCAAACAAAAAATAAACAGGACTAAAAATACATGCCCACAATATAGTTTGAATTAAAACACAAGAAATATTGCATTTTTTTTTCTTTACCGGATTGATAACTGCACAGGCAAATTATACACGTCTGTTTGGATGACCCGACACCGGATGGGTAAACAATAATGGCCGCCCTGGAAATGTTGACTTGAGTCTGGATTATTTTTGAAGCCTTGGAATACCCATGTTCACAGACTAATGGAATGTTTCATAATATCTGACAACTTTAATCTCGGATCTGTTACAGTGTTAGTTTTGGTCCGCATTTCATTTTAAACTTAGGCAGACAACAATGTCTATAGATCTAGATCTAGAATCTAGATCTAAATTTGGTTGTTCAACATGAGATCTAAATTTGGTTCTTGTACATGTATGGGATCTAAATTTGGTTCTTCTACATACAGACTGATATCTAACTTGTTGAAGCTAATATAAATCTATCAGTAAACCTGGGTTACAGTGTCTTTAAATACGAAAACCTCTGCGTTTCTCAAGGAATATAAAAAGGGGGATCCTACACGACGCCAATCAAAAATAAAACTATTCAAAGAGAAAAGTGAAGCATATTATGGATGAATTAGGTATAGATCTATGGAGAATATAAGGAAAAAGAGTATCAGAATCTGAGTTTTGGAAAGGATGAACCCTGCTTCTACAACCTTGAGACATCAACCACCGAAAAAGCCGCTCACACGTTACTTTTCGGCTAGGACCATTCCGCCGAGTGAGGTTAAAACCCAAAACCACAACACTCCCCCCTTTTTTTATGGTACCAGCAACCATGCCAAATGAAAAACAAAAAGAGGTTCTCACCGAAGGCAGGGGTGACGGGGGCAAGTGCCCAGGACCACTCCACCGAGTTACACCCAAATCCGATTCCACTTGTAACAAAAGCAATCTAGATTAAGCTTAATTTAGACAGGGGAGATCACCAACAATCAAAATAGTTCTACAAAAGACTGTGAATAAAAAGATCAGCAAAAGGCCTAAAGGCCTAATAGTGCTGAAAAAATATCATATCATATCATATCAAGTGCCAGGGTGCCAGAGACACTGAATGTCAGTCATTTTGTCTCGAGGCAGGGGTGACGGGACAAGTGCCCAGGACCACTCCACCGAGTTACACCCAAATCCGATTCCACTTGTAACAAAAGCGAAAATAAAACATGTCCTAGTCTAATAATGTATGAGCTAGGTAGTCATAGTAGTTCTTAAAACAGCACAGTAAATGGGCAACTGAGATTTCTATTGATAAATATGGAAAGAATAACTTTGGCTATAGATTAAAAAAAAAAAATCAACTGAACAAATGTGCACAATTTGAAAACTGTCAATTATAAATGGCTGTGTTTACTCAGACATGCATCCTGTTAATGGCAGGTGTATGTATATATTCACTATTCAAACGCATTACTATTTTTAGACAGGAATGTCCATTTAATAATCTGTACCCCTTTCGAGATGGAGTCAAAGCATATGTGCGAATTGCCCTTTTAGCACTATTAATATTAAAAATATATATGTAATAATAAGAACATTAACAACAACAACAACAACAATGAAAATCTTATTGTGGCTTGTCTCGCAAACTCAGTCATATTGTATTGCCCGTTTGTATTTATAAATCCTAAAGTATATAATTTTAATTCATAGCTGGTTTTAAACTTTAAGGATAAAAACAATAACAGTTATGATTAGTTTATTAATAGGAGGCCTATATCATTTATGTGTATGTTAAAATTAATTGATTGGCTATCAGACATGTGCTATAATCAATATACTGTATATAGAAGTCTATAGATCTAGTTTTTACTTCAAGAAATATAAAAGATATTAGAAAAACCAACCAACTCAAACTTGCCACACTTGGCTTATTATGAACATGAGGAAAGCTTTAGGGTCAAAGTCCAATTGTTGTATTAGGAATAGGCTACTACAACTAGGACGTAGGCAAATTGACATTTGCCCACCTTGGTGAAAGGGAACTCTACTCGGTACTGCTGTGTTAGACTTTGGAAAGAATGTGCTGCTGCCAGAGCTGTCACTAACTCCGCGCACCGATGTAAACTATGTCGCACTCGGAAAGAGCTATCTGTTTTAATCTCTTAGGCACTGCCCATCCTGCTCAAGGGCACCAGCAATATGTATGTAAAACTTATTACACAGTACCTCCACATGCTTGGGGGGGCGCTGTGGCTCTGGGGTAGAACATCGGCTTCCGAAGCAAAAGGTCCAGGTTCGAGTCTTGGTGATTGCGCCCCCTACTGATTGGGTCGGTGTCAGTTTAATGTGACCGGCTGAGACAGGAGTCATGGTATCCCAGCCCTGTCTCGTGTGTGTCAACACATAAAATTGTCAGACGTCAGTCTTGGGGTCTGTCCACAATATAGCCTATATAGTGCTGATGTTGGACCAACTCAACAACTCTTTTAGAGTTTCACACTATTATCAGCCTGGCATAACATTGAAGTCAGTGTGCAAAGCAAATCTCAGAAATCACCTAATTGTATGATTCAGGCCATTGAAAAATAATATTTCTATTTTTTAATTACAGAAGAGACATTAACTTAAGAGAAAAAAAATTTGAATCATCAATATTTGAATTTGCATAGTTTGACTGTAATTTTAATGGCTTTTGATTAATTTCTATCCCTCAAGATCAGGAGAGTGAAACAAATTTAAAAAAGTCCCAGCATCTAGCATGGCTGGGCTGAGGGCGGCGTACACTCCGCCCCTGTCACTGTGGAAGCTCGTGGAGCAACACGTGGAGCTGCACGAGCAGGACGAGCTGAAGGACATGCTAGGATGTTCGCTGGTGGAGCAGAGTCTCGAGCTTCACGCTGAGGTTGGATATCCTTTCAGTGGACACGTTTCAAGCTTAGACCCTTAAAAATTACTGCTTGTTAAGTTGGTTGTTTAAAACTACTTCTAAGGGAAATTGATATAAAAAATTTAGAAATTGATATGTATAAAGACTATCTTGAAGATTGTGAGCACAACACAAATTAATAACACACCGAAAAGGGTGTTTTGTTGGCATTGTAAAAGAAGTATTATAATTGGCCATTGAGCAAACTCTTTTATCCCATTTTATGGTTATATGTAGAATATACATATGTTGTAACAGATCACAAATAATCTTTGTAGACAAAAATGTATCTTGCTTTGAATTTTGCATGTCCTTACTACTGCTTTCTTTGAAAGTGTTAAATTTCTTAACTACATGCAATGTATATTTCACTATAAATATGCAATTTGATGCACCACAGAGTGATTTATAATAAAAACTGTGTTTGGAACATGCTTCTCAGATTGACATGCTGCTTGAAATATGGAGGGAAGTGAGAGAAGAGAGTGAGGAAACATCACGAGCTCTGTCTTATCTGCCAGAGCCACCAGACCAGAGAGATAGACTGGTGCAAGAAATTTGTTTCTTTGTGGACAATGTTAAAGAACAAGCCAAAAAGAAGGGCATGTAAGACACTAAACTGGTGACTTTTAGAAGCTTTAATAAGCTGAGAATAGTTTAAACATCACATCATGTACCAATAGGGATGGCCAAATTAATTAATTTTTTTTTACGTAAAGATAATTTATATGATAAGATAAGATAAGATAATCTTTATTTGTCCCTTTGAGGGAAAATCGATTTGGACATGTTACATATATTTCACACATATAATTATAATAAAATAAACATGGTTACACAAAAAATAAAAACGATACAATATTTGGAGAAACTAGAATCGATACAAATTTTTGGAGAAACAGTGTACATTACATTATTATGAGTGACACCTCTTTACATGCGTACTGTAAAAACATAATTAAGTTTAACCAAAAAGAATTTAAGCATATATGTTGATAGGAAAACGTGAACTTTTTCTTTTAGCTCCCTTCACTCTTTTTCCCGATTATACTTACAGTTACACACACACACACACGTACAGCTACAGGCTTGCATACACACAATTGTTCCATGAAGAGTTCCTCAGTTGCCGTGAGCCTGATGGTACAAATGAGTTCTAGCTTTAGGTTGAATCATGCGACCGCTGCGTGTGGAAAAGTTAAACTCCTGGTTTAGTGGATGGTCGATATCTTTGGTTTCATCTAGACATTTCTCAACAATGGCCTCTTATAAAGATCAATGAAAAGTGGTAGTTCCAGTTTAATCATTTTACCCGCTCTTTTGATCAAGCTATCTATTCTAGTCTTATATAGATTTATTTTTATTTTTTTATTTTATTTTATCCAAGTATTTCTTTTTTTAATTGTATTTCTAAAAAAAAAATCACTATGATGGGCATATACAAAATGTTTACATTTTACTTGTATTGTAATAAAAAAAATATATTACAATAGGCATTATATTTTTCTAGCTACATGACAAAAAGACTTACCTTTTTTCTTAACCCGAGGCAAAAGTCTCTTATGGACAGAGGTTTGGATGTCATGTTTTAGTTTACTTAAGTCTTATTTTATTTGTGTGATCAGAGATCCTGAACATATTTTCAAGAACCATAACTCTGGTATTCTGGACTATGCAGCGGAGATGGCCAGTAAGTAGAACAGCAATTTTTTCTTTGTCATAAAAAAACAACAACAGCTAAGTTTTACCTTTTTGACTGCTGGTTCTGATGTTGTATGTGAAAACACCTGCATTGACAGAAAACTTAAAAACCTTCAGGAGAATTTAAGAAAGCTCTGTTTAAGAGTTGGACTGTCTCTTTGACTCTTTTGTGAATATAGACATGGCATGTGAAAATCTAAGATTTACCATAAAATATATTTAGTTTTTTTTGTGTGTAGACAAAATTCTATCAAACATGTCTGTCTTCATTATCCCGACAATCTGTCTGATTCATCTCAGGGCCAGAGTCTGCCAGAAGTAGAACTTCTCGCTCCTCCGATGGCCGGGATACCCCAATGTCTGTTCTCTCACCAGAAAGGTAAATTGGCCTTGGCTTTTTGCACTGTGATTTTTCTTTGCAAAATAAAAGGATTTTTGTGTGTTTTGAGCTTAATTTCTCCTTTTATAAGTATAATTAATTTTAATTTACACTAGTTCAAGTCTACAAGCAGTTGCAGTGACATACAACAAATACTAATTGAATCTGACATTGACTTTATAGCCAATGAAAGATTAGTACCCTATTTCTCTTCCCATATTAAAATCTGTGAGATCCTTTGTGGATGTAAAACAGTAAAATCCTTCCGTGCTCATTTCTTGACTCAATTTTTAAATCGTACAGATTTTTAACCAAATTTACTTGACGTCTTTTCACTTCACAGAATAGATCTTGCCTACAACATGACTGGCGAGATTCAGGCAGTGAACAAACAGCTCAACTTTCTAGATTTTGGCAAAGTTTGTGAGAGTTTAAGGTAATAAGTTGTAAATGTCATCTTAATTTGTCTGATTCTTCATAAACTAATTTGTTTTTGAACAACTCTGAGTAACAAAACAATATATGACAGTCACACCATTCCCCCCAAAAAATCAGCGACACTTATTGTGTTAGACATTAAAAAGAAAAAAAAAGGAACAGAAAATTAAAAAAATATACATAGACCTGGAGCCTGCAAAATTGTTGTTGCTTGAAAAGAAAGGAGGAGAAAGAGGCCTAGTTACAGATCTTTTTGAAGCAGATTATTTTCTAACTGAGACTGAGACCTTTTTCAATGAGGCCAAACATCTTTTCTAGGTGTTACTTAGAGAAGGAGGTTGACCAGCTGTTGGGGGATGTCCAGTTCCTCCAGACCTGCCTGGACGACGCCGCAGACCGGAGGGACTGCCACACCCCGGCCCTGTCTTCAAGGGAACCCACACTAACCGGTTCGTCAAACAGTCTAAATAGCACTTGGTGCTTTTTTTCTAAAAATTTGTCATTTATATCCTTCAGCAGAAAAAATGTTTGTGCTAAAAGTGCAATTCCTTTTTATTAAGAAAAATTACCAAGCTGTTTAAAACTTGTGATGTTATATCGGGTACCACCAGTTGATTATGAGTATTGATGTTGTTTTGAAAATCATCATTCTGCAGTTGAGCCAGTTGTCTTAACTTTTCATGAATTAATTGAACTTCATAAATGTAATAAAAAAGATCGACATTTCCTAAATAATAAAAGTAAGTATATGAGAGTAAAACATCAAGCAAGTCACATACTAATTCTTCTTTGGTAACTAAACACAAAATGTAACCCTAAGATTAAGAATAGTATTTTTTTTCCTTTGTCCCTTTATTTATTTAGAACTGCGTGAAGAGAGATCACTACTGGAGAAAGAACTGTTTGCCACGGAGAAGATCTCCTCAGGACCATTTGTGAACAAACCGATGTTTACCGCTACAAACAGGTACAGCTCACCTTATACACTACATCTAATAAACCTTGGCAAGGTGAAAGAGATAATGCCGCCCATCATCAAAATAATTAGTATGAAAAAAATAATTGGAGATATTTTTGTCTCTTGAAGAGAAACATTTTTTGTTTTACGACCAAAATGTCGTTTGATACCAAAAGTAAGGGATTTGACTCCTAAAATTGTTTAACTCTGCCATAATTGTCCCAGAGCTGTGAAGTTATAGACATGCCACAGATATTTTTTGGGCACGAGGGCTGCTCCTTATCCAGGCATTAAATTTGAAACTAATGATAAATGAAAATTTCTACTGTTTTTCAAATCAAAATCTCCCAAATTTATCCACTAGGAACTTTTAACTACTAAAATTTTCTTTTCATCACAGAGTTCTCCCAAGGACTCCACCAACACCAATCGGGCAGCATTCCCCAGGATCGCCGCCACTGCTCAAAACTATCTCCAGGCCAAGTCATGTGACTCCAGGCCCCCTTAGAGCTAACCACCAGGTACTTGGTGCCAGCTCCAAGAACAGCGCCGGTGGCATGAACAGAATGACTGCAGAACAAGATGGTAGAACGTGCCTTGATGTGTCCCCAGAGTCCGACCAGTCCGACTTTTCGCTGGAGGAGGAGATCTTTGGACCTCTGAACATGGGCAGCATTAGGCTGAGCAGCAATGAAAACACAAATGACTTGAATGAAATATTCGACGAGCAGCAACAGCTTCCCGAGCGCTTGTCTAACATAGACCAAGGGAGGAAGTACCAGAGCAGGGCTTGCCATGATAAAACCCCTCACGGCTTCTCAAAGTCTGGGTCTAGTCTAGAAAAAGAAAAATCTTCTCTGAGGACACTGAGGACTGTTCTCCCAACCCCTCCAACCCGCCCAGCACTAGCCCAACCCTCGGCCCCTCATGGCATGACCAGCCACCAGCTGCCCTCACACAGTGACCCAAATCTGTCCCACCAGCTGGCACCCCCTAGCCTGAGAGCCAACACGGTGGTGAGTGGGGCAGCGCGGTCCCGGCGCAGGACAGTCAGCCCCCGGCCGAGACTGCGTGTGGTCGATGTGACGAACATTGTGGAAGCACAGGCAGGAAAAGGAGACTCCGACATTCCTTGTCACACAGCCGAGACCGTCATCAACTTTTCTCCTGGATCGTCCTCAGCCTCGTCCTACACCTCACCCACCTCCATGGACGGCGTATCAGTTTCTCCGTCAAGCCAGGATGGGCTGATCGAGCGAGACCATCGCATGCGGCCGGGGAGCGCCAACAGGTTCAGAAAGATGGTGCTCGGCTGTCGCAACGGGGAGTGAAAAACTAGGCTACCTGTGATAATCAAAGCATGGATACTAGCTAATGTTGCATTTTATAATGATGGTGTGTTTTACAACTATATATTTCAGAGTAAATGGAATAGTCTCTGATGTTCTGATTTGAGCAAATCTGAGATAGTTAGAAAATCTGGGTAAATCAAACAGCCATCTGATTAGAAAAACTTGTTGCCTGGCCAGTCTCTGTGAGCTTTAGCAGCTCTGCTGGCTCATTGATAAATCCGCCAGAGCTCTTATAACAACCTTGTGACATCTCAGCCATCTCAGGGTTCAGAGTGCCTTCACTGTGGTGTACAGCGTCGTCTGTCTGTCCTTTTTTGTCTGCTTCCCAAAGCATGCCAGAAAAATACATTGCTTACGCTTTGTTGAAGACCCTGCATGTTTCATATCCATCCTTCATATATCAAGTGCCGTGCTGTAAAATATTTCAATGATGGTCAATCTGGAACGGCAAGAGAAGAAGACAGCATGGGAAGCAACAAGAAAAGAAAATTATGGTGTTTTTTTTTACCAGTAAACAATGTTTTATACAATAATATAACATGCCAATGAATTCATCGTTTTTTAAAAGTAGAAACAGATAACTCTTTATTTAGGTACAGACAATCAACTAACACATAATTATTCTAAGGTATCAGGATGCCAGAACATTTTTCCATGTTTTTCAAGCATGGCTCTTAACAACTATATGCATGTATATTATACGTAAACGCAAAATCATGCGCGATGAAAAAAAAATTCAATATGCAAATTAGGTTCCAGTAGGCTGCCAACAGCAGAAAATGGTGATATTACTTAAAACATTGTAACTAAGAAACAGATGAATAGTTTCATGAAACATTCAAGAAATGTTCCTCTATATCTATTGCATGTTATAAACCTCTAAAGGTAGAGATTTTGTCAGAAACACAATATATGTAGATTTTTTGTCAGTGAGAAAAATAATCTAATTACGTATGCATGCATGATCTTTGTTAGCAAATTTTGAAGATAGTGCTTACGTTTAGGTTTAGAACATGCTGAAATATCTTGAAAATATGTGTGCCAATCGCAAGTGTATATATTGATTAGTTTGTTTACAACTACAATTTAAAAGTTGTCAAGTAGGCGCAAAATGTGTTTTTGAGGAAACTGACAAAAACGAAGAGACATTTATGTTGATACTGAAGACAAAAACTAAAAATGAGCACCAGCTTACTCTTTGTCCACAGTGGCTTAGTTGTGAAATGTTCGAGCAAGATCTTGCTCTTTGATATATTATACAAACAGCCTTCCAAGTTGTTATCAACTAAAGCATAAAACGATGTCTCAAACTGGGCCAGACAAGACAAAAGATATTAACCTTGGCTTTGCTGTGTGCAATGCTTGAAATGCTAATTTATTATGTGAATTTTTATTCATTTACTATCTGTGATATTACGGTGGGTCGAAATAATTGTACATACTTTTCTTCTTGTTCTCTGCTTATTTCAGTTCAGATTTGCCATGAGATGCTTGAGTGGGGCATTGTACCCCATCCTGCTGCCTTCTCTTTTCATTGAATTTTGAAAAAATTTTTTATTGACATTCTATTCATTCAACTTAGAAAGCATCTTATTATGGACCAGTTTCTAGGGGTACAAACTATACCCCACGCATTGTTATGCTGATGCACTTTTTTGCAAAAATACTTTCTACTGATTTTACAGGAAAATGAAAAAAAAATACAACCCAGCAAACAAACACACAAGAAAACCCAAAAACAAAACATGTACATATAGAGTCGCTAACATTTCTATACTCACTTTGATATCCCCAAAACTGCATTTTGCATAGAGAGCTCTGTGATGCCAGTAAACACAGTACATGTATAGGTTTGTTGTAATTAGAAATAGAAACATCAATCAGTATTGCCATTGAATTTTATGCAGGTAAAATTGGTAGCTTTTGACTTGTAAGTTATACAAAAATTCCCAGGAATATATAAAACTTTTATACAAAGAAAAAATCTGGTGGAGATTGATTCATTGCTCACTGTTGTCTGAAAAAAAATGTATTGAAATAAGATGAACATTTTGCTATGTGTACATTTCTAATGTTTTATGCTACTTTCTTTATGGCACTGTCTTGCTAGGATGTTTACTAGGTAAATATTTCATTGACTTTTTGTTTGTTTGCCAAATACAAGACATCAGATATGGACTTCTTCGAGTTGGAATTTAAAAATGTAGGTTTGCTTACTTATTCTTTTTTTGCATATATAAAGTAAAAAAAAAATGCCACAAAAGTATGATCACCAATCATTAATGATCGATCACCAATCATCAATCATCAATCACCAACACCACCACCATCATCTCCAATATTGTATAATACCAAAGGGAAGTCAATTTTCTATTTTCTTAGTTTCCTGAGCCTGAAGTAATACTGACAAGATTTAAATGATGAAAAGATTAGTTAAAAGATAAAATAAACCAGATAACAGGAAATCAGATTAATAAGTGCACTGGTTTTAAAATTCTGCCTAAGCATGACCACACTAATTTTTTTTCGTAGTTCTGCACAACGTTTTATGGTTGAAGTAAATTAACTTTATGTTTGGGATCAGGGATGTCTGTTCAGATTGATGCACTCAAACCCACTCAAGGATGCTACAGGTTAAGGCTACCACAAATATGGTCGTACATCCATGCGACGTAAGGGTACATAGGTAGCCCTCGGAAGTCATGTAGTCATGGGCAGTCAATTTTAGTTTGTGCTTGGAAATGACGCAAATGCCACCTCCCCGTCCACTCAGCCTGGGAAATGATGATACTATGTATCCCACTGGGGTGAGTTCATGCAGATAGATTTCATCACCGCTCGGGTATAGCCAGGGCTCCGCCAGGAAGGCAATGTCAGCATGTTGTTCTACAATTATCTGCTATGGCACCCATCATATCTGCTATATCGGGTGCCATTTTTCTGATTGATTGCACATTACGAAGACACACTTCTAGGTATCTGGTTGGTGACATCACAGATTTCTTATTGACATGTGTGGTTCTAGCAACGAGTTCATGCTTTGCGTGATGTGGTTGGGGTTGGGGCACTATGGGACGATAGGATATTAATGTTGTTATCCCCCTTCGTCTCCTTTCCCTGCTCTTTTCTCCTAAAACCGTTTTTAGGGTTTGTTTCTGTTGACGCCTAGATTTGACAAGGTTTTAGAACATCAAGTGAAAAACGCGTTTGCTGGTTTTAAAACACACCAAAAGTTTCTTGAATAAACAAACTTTTTGTTGTTGTCAGTGGTGTACACCCAGCGTGGCTGAGCACTGGTGACTATTTAGTCGACACACAGAATTCTGTTTACATTAGTGTTTGCCTTGTAAACAAGGCTAAAAATGTTACAAATGGCTATTACTAAGCTAGCACAAAATCCATATTTCAATGGGATTCCAGAAAAAAATCAACAATTGAAGGACAGGTATATCTCTTGATTTATTTAGAGATCGAAAATAGTGTAACACAAACGTCTGTCAAATATTTTTGAAAAACGATCCAGAACAGACTGAATGATAATGGAAAAACTCAGGAGCTAGTTGCTTCTGTTGCCTACTAGGCGCTGAACACAACGCACATTTGCATATAAAAGTAATCAAGCGAATGGTCATGCTTGAATTGATGATAATGACCACTGCAAATTGATATATACAACTCTAAGATGGACGATAAAATCACCAGCATAGGCAGATCAATGCAGTATGTGCTCTCTTGCATAGAAATTAGACGCGACAAAGGCTAACGCCCATGAGTATACTTGGCAATTCCAGTAGCAGACGATTTCTCCGCCGTGACGCACAAGCCATGTCAGGATAACGTATGCATACTAGGATAACGTATGGCATAATAGGGTAACGTATGACAGACCACTACTACTACTACTACTTCTACTACTACTGCTTCTACTACTGCTACTACTACTACTACTACTACTACTACTACTACTACTACTACTACTACTACTACTACTACTACTACTACTACTACTACTATTACTACTACTACTACTACTACTACTACTACTACTACTACTACTNNCTGTTATAGTTGTTGCTCCCTTATTTGTTTTTGTAGCCGACACTATCGAGTAATTTACGCCTTGTCATGGGGGGCGCGGTGATCTAGGGGTAGAACATCGGCTTCCGACGCAAAAGGTCCAGATTCGAGCCCTGGCGATTGCGCTTTCTACTGGTTGGTTCGGTGTCAGGTTGCAGTAACAGAAGTGTTTTTGTAGACAACCAACTCAAAAGCAACAAGATTTTCCCCGATGCAGTAAATACACTTAAATTCATACCGACTTTAATGAATCCTTATTCAACCGTAATACTAAACCTGTCACAGGTCTTAATCGCACATATAACCCGGAGACCTTTGATTCAGATGGACGGCGTGAAATTCGTGATTTAAGTTGAAACGAGCAGAGGAAAGCTATTTAATATTATTCTTCTTCTAAGAAACACTCAAGACCTGACACCAAATGGTGCTACCTGACAGTAAAGTCTTCTGATTTAATCACTGCTGAATGCTAAATCTGGACAATACGTGGACAGAGGTGTTCGCATCACAATTACTATTTCCTTGTTAGTCTACACGCATACCTAGCCTCTTTTATTGACGTACAATGCTGTGTAACTCAAAACTGAAGTTTTACCTGGTATCAATTGTCACCAGTTTGAGTGAATTCTGACACCGCACCCTAATCACTCAACTCGACAAGTTTCATCGTCTTCCTTCCTCACACCTTTGAGGTAGGGCTAAGGATTATTAACTGTAAGGAATGAGACAAGCCATGATATACAGAGACTCACAGCCTGATGCTACAACACAGCCTTTGCGATACTCCATTGACATAGATCTACGACTAGGGTACTTTGATCATCATTGACTCCGTAAGTGTAAGATAGATCAGAGACTGTTTGTCCGGTGCAGATGCCCTTACCTAGTGTCTCCGTTATCTCAATACCTCTAATGTATTAGTAGCGATGCGCTGACATTTGAGTTATGTACGCTTAGGCTGACATGCATGAAATGCTACAATATCTTAATACCTCTGATGTATTAGTAGCGATACGCTGACATGCATGAAATGCTACAATATCTCAATACCTCTAATGTATTAGTAGCGATGCGCTGACATCTGAGTTATGTACGCTTAGGCTGACATGCATGAAATACTACGTGATATAGGTATGTCTAGAAACCAAGACTGACGCGTGACCAAAGAAACGCGAGAAGCAAGTCTAATTCCTAGCTTTAGGGAGATCATTATCACCTCGGCACCGAGATAAGATCGCACGAAGATGGCACAAACAGAAATTAAATGGCACAGTTTCCATTCAGTGTATGATCGATGTGGCCTTGGTATGTACACGTTTGCCTGGATTCACGTTCCACGCAGGGTATTGTCGGACTCACTGAATCCGCCGCCATGTCTGTGCTACAAGTGTTCATGTTATCCCATGTTTTAACAGAAATAGAAAACTGTGCGTTATCCTCAAATAAAATTAGTTATGAGTCTGCAGCACATAAGTCTAACATATTGGCTAGAGAACTATTGATGTAGATCTAGACTTTCTTGGCTTGTATTCTTAACAGGGTGTGTATTAATAAACTCACTTTTTTGAAGGAGTATACAATTAATCCGCAATTTCTCATTTATATTTTTCATTTTAAATATCCAGATTTCAACGAAATCAGAAATTTAAACAACTTCATCGTACAAAAGACAGACATACAAAATCCAAAAAAGGACATCTGAGACACAATGCTGATAAATTGTATACTACTTCATCTGTAATTTTTTTAGGTGAAAATTGGACCAAATGATCTAGAATCTAGTTAGCTTCGGCTAATCTAAGATAATCTTTGATCTAGGTCAAACGTACTGTTACCATTCTGTTACCTTTTTCTTGCTCACTGTAAAAGTCATAATACCTTGTTATATTTGTATAGGGTGAGAGCCCAAAGAACTAATACACATAAAAACAAATTATCAACCAATCTGTCCCTCCCTCCCTCTTCAAGCTGATACTACTCGGTATTAACGAATGGTGCAGTCAGCAGCCCCAGAGTCTGTAATAAGTGACACAGAAGACCTACTCATTATAAAAAAAAAGAATTGCAAAACAACATCGGAGTTAAAACAAATATTTATTTTCTCGGAAAACAGAGAAAAAAAATACGCCATTCTCAAAACGCATTCGCAATACATTGTATTATGCTCTTGTAATTTCAGTCTTCTTTTCAAGTTCACTTGTCTGACAGAGAGACTTCTAAATAACTGCCTCTCTGTGATTTGTCAATGCGTGACTTTTAGCCTTTTTTCGGTTATTGAGTTGTAATATATTATACGGTTTTTTACTCTCTTAAAACCCGGGGTTTCCGTTATTGAGAAAATTAAAGTGTTGTAGTATCTGAAAACTCGAGACTTGCAAGAACCAGATACATCATTGATCCTACTCTCTGTCTGTTTTTGGTTTTGGAAAAGGTGTTTTTACTTTCTCTCACAGCTTAATTGCATCTGTTGACCCTATCTGTGTCTCTACTAACCTTTCTTTTCTCAATCTCTTTCTCTCTACTTCTCTCGCACTGTTCACACCGCTGTTCACTGCACCCCATAGGATATAGAAATAGGAGATCCTAAACTATTTATCCTGTGCGACACCCCTTTCTCTATCCCCTCCTCTCTCTCTCTCTCTCTCTCTCTCTCTCTCTCTCTCGTCATTCCTCTCTTTTTCTTTATCTCAACGATTAATTGAAGATACGATCAAAGCAAGATGACTACGGCACAGATCTCTAGATCCAACATGTCACATTTCAATTCCTGGCAAGTCGAGTTTGGACAGCACTGCCACAATGAAAGCAGCATTATATGTACCATTAATATTTCCATATTAAATTGCTTTAAAGTGTTTGGTAAAAAACGAGATGGGATAGAATCTTTACATCATTTCGACATTTACTGCACCTTTGTGTCTGCTTTAGCAGCTTCGCCTTTAACTGCTGGAAGCCTTGGAAGATGTCGAGCTATTAATAGAGATGCATCATACGGTGTGCACTTCGCAATGTACACTCTGGAAATTGTCAATAAATGTAAAGACCTCGGTTTGTGCATACTTATGTCTGAAAAGTGATAGTTATATTGATAATATCGATTAAGTATTATTTGCACTAATGCCTGTCAACCGTCAGAATAATTTAAGCACAATTTCTCTTTCCCTGTGAATGGCTTTGGTGAAAGTTTTTTTACAGGCAAGGTGGGAGTGGCATGGCCGATTTATATCAACGAGGGACGTTGTATTTGAGAAATAAATGGCTGCAAAAATAAAATAAGAAAAAAAGCGCCGTGATTTTATAAACGCAATAAACAGCCAAAGTAATACGTGTCAAGTTTTTCCAAGCTTGAAGTTGTGCTCGCTTATTAATAGATCGAAATGAAGAGTAGAGTTCTAAAAAATGTAACCAACAGTAGACCGGTAAGTGGGTTTTATAACTAAACAATACAAATTCAGAATGACATTAGCGAATAAATACGTAGAAAAAATGCCGTGCAAGCGAATTGAAGGCTAACAGAAAGTTTCAAGTCGACCGGAGCAGAAGATATAGAGCTAGAGGCCACACATTATTTTAAAACATGTGCATGACTGTGCAGTTCATACATTGCATTCACTGGTTTTGTAAACCATAAAGGAGAAAACGATAAAAATGAGGAGAGTGGTGGAGGGGGGACAAACGGAGGAAAGCGATGGCCTATTACGTAAGTATGCCCCTCTGAGATGGTAAAAAAGATGAAAAAGAGGCAGGAATAGGGGAGAGAGAGATAGAAATAGAGAGAGAGAGAGAGAGAGAGAGAGAGAGAGGAGAGAGAGAGAGAGCGAGAGAGAGAGAGAGAGAGAGAGAGAGAGAGAGAGAGAGAGAGAGAGAGTGACGCAAAGAGACACACTTGGATAGAGGGAGAGAAAATTAAAAAGAAGAAAGACAGAAAGGAGGCGAAAAAAGGGTGTCAAAGGGAGGGATAGAGGGGTAGAGTAAGATAAGAGAGACGCAAAAAAAAAAGAGAGAGAGAGAGATAGATAGAGAGCAGAAAGAATATAGAAAGAGAGAGAGAGAGATTGTTAGATAAAAGAAGATTAAAGGATAGATATTGCGAGAGACATAGATGACGATACACAAAGATTCTTTATGAGTGTTTAATGTGTACATAAATCGAAAAACATTTGAAATGGTAAATAAACAAAACTAAACCAAAACCAAAAAACAAAACAAAACAAAACAACGAAAAACATAATTACAATATATGAAATTTAGAAGAGTAAAATGAACATTATCAAATTTTTTGTGATTAGAGTTACACGATCTTTGGAGACCCAACATCAATATGACAACTACACGTATTCTCTTTATGTGCCTTTAAAATATAATGTTTTTCAGGTTTTGTCCTTTCGACTGCCCTGCAGCCTTTGCTTAAAACCGAAGCAATTAGAAGCATTATCGTAAGTAGAAGGTAAAAACGCTATTCGTCATAATTTAAAATGCCAACCGATTGGATAATTTTTTTCATTGTGCTTTTGACATTTTTTGCTCCGTAAAATTATCAGGATTCTGAAACGTTTTTTTGGGTCGAGATCATGACTTGTATATCGACTTCAGTTGAGCCGTAAAAGGATGGATGAAAGAATGGAGACATACCCATTCCACATGCAGAGAGAAAGAGAGAGAGAGAGAGAGAGAGAGAGAGAGAGAGAGAGAGAGAGAGAGAGAGAGAGAGAGAGAGAGAGAGAGAGAGAGAGAGAGAGAGAGAGAGAGAGAGAGAGAGAGAGAGAGAGAGAGAGAGAGAGAGAGAGAGAGAGAGAGAGAGATAAAATAATCGTAATAATTCTTTTCGCCCTGAAAATGTAGGGTTGCACGTATTACACTTTTTGTATAGTTTTGAAGACCATTGTATATTGTATATTGAATTTTAAATATTCTTAGAATGATATTTCTAAAATGTAAAATTCAAACCGAATTTTCCCTCCTACACCGAACGGAGAATCTAGGCCCTGAATGTTGTGCGTCTTGCAGTGACTTGAACAAATTCCAGTCTTAAAGAAGATTTGCAGCGAATAAATAGGCAATTCGATTTATCAATTGCCTAATATCAAAATTGTCTTGAAATAATTATAATGATTAGATAGCGTGACCTTTTCGATAAATCTGGATTCCAACAGAATTTTTTGAATCACATGACTTTTCATTCAAGATGGCGACGCTACCTAAGTGGACCAATTTATTTTTGCCCGCACATTAAACTCTTCTCCATCTAGAAAACCTAGGTAACATTTTTTCCTTAAATCAACAAAACAAGATGAAGTTCATAGAAGTCCAAAATGAGCTTGTCTTTGAGAGCAAGCTAAGGGCTTGGCAAAGTACTCACGCTTGTTCCTAAGAAAATCGATGCGAATTTCTCGCTGTCTACAGCACGCTTTGTCATCGGTGTCGTCTTGGAGTCGTTAGACCAGCTGTAAACAGCAGATAAACACCCGCGTCACATTATGGGTTGGCCCGGTTTAATTCAGTACAACAGTCAAGATGCTGTCCTGGTCGGAATAGAAACACACAGCAATACAATGCTGTGAGCAAATAACTGGGTTATATAGTGGTATCAGGTAGAACAAAAGCCAGGCTCTTTTAAGTGCAAAGAGTAATACGCAACAAAAAAATGGGGAAAAGACAGATTAAGTGTTAAGAATAAAAAAGCAAGGCAAGTGAAATGAAAGGCATAATTAAGTATTAAATATAAACTGAAAAAAAATGTTTATGGTTGTTTATTCATGTGTTAAAAATCGCACTCAAGTTTTCTAAACATGGATGAATCTGTGATTGAGAAATCAAAATAAAAAAGGAGTAATTTATATAAAGATAGACTTGTCTCCTTTTGAGTTTTGCCTAGACATTTTAAGACGTCAATCTTCCTCTCGGCCACACTTTACTTGTTATCGATTAATTAAGAAAATCAATGCGTATGACGCCTAGCCAGGATTACCTTTATACGTTCTTGACGACATAGCGTGACTACATGGTGTTTTCCCTATGAGACCAAATAATAATCTAGATCTAAATTCAAGCAAATTACAACTTCTTTACACCGAGGTCCTTGAAAACGGCATTCTTCTTGTAAGCATATTTACAATCCTATGCAAGAAGTGCAGCAATCCAGATGGCTGGGGCACCTGGCATGACTGGAAGCAAGCTGCAGTCCGAATCAGATGCTCGATGGTTAGGTGGCTTCCGGAACCAGAGCTAACGGAAGTCATAAGCGGTTGGTTGGTTGGGTTGGTTTAACGTCCAGCAGCAGCATTATATAGGCTATATTGTGGACGGGCCCCAAGACGGACGTCTGACAATTTTTATGTGCTGCCACACACGAGACAGGGCGGGGATACCATGACTCCTGTCTCAGCCGGTCACATTATACTGACACCGACCCAACCAGTAGGGAACGCACCAGCCAGGATTCGAACTCGGGACCTTTTGCATCGGAAGCCGATGTTCTACCCCTAGACCACCGCGCCCCCCATAAGCGGATAATCAGGAGCACGTTTACAAAACTGGCAAAAACTGTCTGAAGGCAGAGCGAATTGGAAATGCATCTGTGGAAATGGGCACCAAACATCACGAGAATACCATCATCCCAGATCTTAAGGCAACGCACAAGAAAAGACAAGAAGCTACAGACGCGTGACTTGTCCAACATGCAGCACCTGCAATAAATGCTTTTCTTCAAACATCACCAGGATCAATCATGATAGACTCTGTAAGATCTAGACTACACAGAAAAACTGCTTCGGTCGTCTGCCAAGACGCAAAGAGCCAATATATCGTGATCTACTAACCCTACTATTATTTCCCATTAAAATCACATTGCACGACCAATACTTACCACTGTGCTGTCCAAGAAGTGTTACTGCGATCTGAGGTAATTAATAATTTCAATCCAAAATAGAAAGAGCAATACTGGCAACAACAAGTGAATATGATGACCTTTTGTCCGAGTTGTAGATCGTAATAAATCTAGATCTTCAACACAGCGGTTTGTTTAACTTGAACAACAACAACAACAACAACAACAACAACAACAACAACAACAACAACAACAACAACAACAACAACAACAACAACAACAACAAAGTGATTAAAAACTCGATACTGGCGTGAGCTTTTTCTCTTCCTCGTTAGTTTTCACGACACACATTCTCTCTCTCTCTCTCTCTCTCTCTCTCTCTCTCTCTCTCTCCCTCTCTCTCTCCCTCTCCCTTCTCTCTCTCCCCCTCTGTCTCTCTTCAATTTCTGTATCTCTCTGTATATCTATCATTGTCCCCACCGCCTCTTTTTCTCTATATTTATCTCCGATCTATCGTTCTCTTTTTTCCTGTCTTGTCACTCTTTTCTGTGCAATCTCTGTCTCTCTCACACACAAACCCATTTTCGTCTCTCTTTTATTATTTTGATTTTGATAATTTTTTTACGTTGCGCTGTTGTTGGTTTCCTTTTCATGTTGTTTCACTGAAGTTAAGCTCGGATTGCATTTCTTTAGACATTGCCCCATGGTTTGCATTCTCCCATTCTAAGAAAAGACCCAACTCACGTGTCATCTGACTGATGCTTTGATAAATGCCACGGAAACTGACAGGAAAAATGGGGAGTATGGTTGCTCATTTTGAAAATGTCACATAATGATAGTCTTTGACATTTTTGTAAAACAAATGATCCAATGGCTGTCAATTTTACGTTTTTTTTACGAATCATTTTAAATCGATTTCTCTAAAAAAAAATAATACAAATTCCATGGTGGCTTTTGTTTCGAGAGTATGGCTTCTTCCTGGTGTACCTGAACGAGTCCCACTTTACCGATCTCCTGCGCCGAGGCGGAAGGATATTGAGTGCGGGTGTGTGAGTCGGCTCTTTGCGCAGACGTGGAAGTGTGATGTTGTTTATTTTCTTAGAAAAATAACAAAATATTTAAAAACCTGAGGATTAACAAAGCCAACTTACCCAGCTGAATTTTCTATCATCAAAACAATAACGAGTTTGGAGTTTGTATAGGAAACTTTGAAAGGGCCAAATGAAATATATATATATATAAAGAGAGAAAGGGGAAGAGAGATTGAGAGAGATAGTGTGTGTGTGTGTGTGTGTGTGTGGGGGGGGGGCATGTTTAGGGGAGAAGCAGCGAAAGTTCTCTTCATTCAAGATGGCGACGCTACCTAAGTGAAACTTTTCCCATGTGGGTCGACCAATTTATTTTTGCCCGCACTTTAAACTCTTCTCCATCTAGATTCTAGATCTAAATTCAAGAAAATGACAACTTCTCTACATTTTTCAAGCTGCCTATGTGAGTATTTCCTGCTGGTAGATAAATTATAGGTATAAGTACAATTTCCTTCAAAAACTGTTTTGTTTTAATTGACGACTAGAGCTTAATGCTATGAGAATCTAACATTGCTGATACCCTTCACACTCCTTTAGACCTAAAAATAGTTTATTTGTCTACTGAACTCTAGAACCAAGACCAAGGCTATAATCCATGAAACGTATGTCCTATAAATATGGGTCAGAAGCGTGTCGACCACATACACAGACCAAAAGAGAAAGTACACTACCTTTCACAAAGATTTCTCCTCAAGATCTCTGATATGCTATTTTTTGGCAACATAGACAGACCAACACCGAGGTCCTTGAAAAAGCATTCTTCTTGTCAGCATATTACCATCCTATGCAAGAAGTGCAGCAATCCAGGTGGCTGGGGCACCTGGCATGACTGGAAGCAAGCTGCAGTCCGAATCAGATGCTCGATGGTTAGGTGGCTTCCGGAACCAGAGCTAACGGAAGTCATAAGCGGTTGGTTGGTTTGTTGGGTTGGTTTAACGTCCAGCAGCAGCATTATAGGCTATATTGTGGACGGGCCCCAAGACGGACGTCTGACAATTTTTATTTGCTGCCACACACGAGACAGGGCGGGGATACCATGACTCCTGTCTCAGCCGGGCACA
>RQTK01000278.1:80103-99736 GCA_003991915.1 Elysia chlorotica | reverse complement strand
AAATCATAGTAAGGGATGGTTAGAGCTCTAGTGTAGAGAGAGAGAGAGAGAGAGAGAGAGAGAGAGAGAGAGAGCACCTGTGATGAAGACGATCGCTGCTATGAAGACAGCACTGGCAGTCCTGGCGCGTGGAACCTGTCGGAGTTACCTCGCCTGGCTCTGCGACTTGTGCTGTCTGTCATTCAGTCACAGAGACAACCAGTTGAATGAGCCACACGGGCACACACGTTTGGCGCCAGTTATATATGGCTCTGCATGGCAGGTTGAAATCACAGCTTCTATGGACTCATTGAATAGACCTTCAGCATCATTACTTTTATTCTTGCATATAACCTCGTTTCTTTGGAAATACCTTACCATTTTTATCGTTTTTTGTTTAGTTTTTATAATCATGCTACCGAAGTCACGAACTACTATTACTCTTTTCATGTTTTGAATTTCGGTCAAGTTACCATCACAAGTTATAATTGGAACGAGAGGTAGTTATTATAAAGACCTGAGAAGAGATTTAATTCACAAATCTGACGAACCTTCTGGATTTTGTTAGTTGTTTCTAGGTGCGCCACACAGATTATATAATACGGTGGTGCGCCAGGCTTATTAGGAAAGTATTTTGCAGTTGATCTAGATTTAATCTTAACAATGCAAAAACAAAACGTCACTACGGGCGCGTCCAATGAGGAGAAGGGAAGGAATGTCCTTACACGCACCTAGAGTCACAGTGAAGGGTGGAGAGGACACATGCCACAGGATCCAGGACAGAGTCAAACAAGATCTACAGTGACCGTGAGTAAGACACATCTTCATGTATTTGTTTTTGTTTATTTTGATCTTTAGACAAAACATGTCATATCATATCGGCGATTAATAAATTAATCTATTGCAGTCTTATAAGAACGTGAGATTTTTGTCCGTTCTCTTTTAATCACATCTCTAAATCCTTTTTGTTTTTTCGTATTGGTATTTTAGTTTTATGCTCTCAAGTCAATTTGATAGTCAATATACTTTAATATAAGATATAACCCAAACTAAATTCCATCTTATTTCTATGTATTAAAATGCTTTAGTTTGCCCGTGTTTTACATTATATTTGAGTATCGATCTCACATTTGAAAGATCTATGTAAGATGTGATATGGTATGAAAAAAATCTATTCTAGATAACAAAACTCCTTTGAACCTCCGCTGGTGTTACAGAAATTCTCCTAAATATTCTGAACACCACATGTTTGCAAACTGTGTAATTTCCCCCTGCTGGACTACAAAAGAAAATAAAACGATCCTGAGACTTATCAGGCCTTAGCCGTATTATAATGTAATACCTCACCAGGCAGACGGAAATGCCACACAAATTGAATTTTACTTGTTATCTCTTAACGTATCTGTGCGTTATTACATGCATAGCACTATTTGCACAGGCAAGACATTTTAATCAACCGATATAACACTTTAAAAAAGAAAAGAAGATTATTTTAAAATCGTCTTCTTCATTGCAAAACATGTGTATCGCCTCAGACGTTCAACCATTAAGAATTACACCACACCCATAATTCCAATGGATTTCTTAAGACGTTTTAGCTGGTTTTCGCCTTCACTACTCTACAGCCTGGACGCTAAAGTTGGACCTTAATATACCCATTGGCACAGGGTCTGTCTTTCTGGTTAACGATTAAGTTGTATTTCATAAAAGGGAAATCTATTTCATCCATCCAAACATAAAATTTCATTTCAGTTTAATATTTTGTGTATAACGTTTTATGCTTTAGTTCAAAAATTAATATCGCTAAATATGAAAGATGCTTACTTTAAAAAAAAATAATTAAAAAGCCTTTTGCATTGCTACGTTATCGGCTGGGAAAAAAAGGAAAGAAAAATCAATGGGCTACAGTCTGAGAAGTCACATGGTCCCAGTTATGTACGTTTAGGCTACAGTGGTACCTGGTCTCGGGAAGTGTATGATAATCACTTGTTGGTGGAGGCTGACATAACAGCCCTGGAGTCTCGTAGCATCTCGTATTGATTACGCCAACCACAAGACGCTGGATCAGCTTCTGAAATAAAGTTGTACTCAGTCATTAAAAGAATCTATAATGTTTGAACGCTGTATTTCAGTTGCTGACATTATCTGTCAGTGCTTGTTGCCTCTCGAAAGAGCAAAGTTTAAAAGTTTAAAAACGAAAATACCGATCTGCTAATTGAAATAATTTTAATATAGCAAACAAAGTGTGAGTCTGCAAAGGTTGACTCAGTTTACTCTGGTGCGGGCGGAGGCGTGAAGATAATTTAATAAAATTTTAAAACATATACACACAATAGACGGATAGAGAGAGAGAGAGAGAGAGAGAGAGAGAGAGAGAGAGAGAGAGAGAGAGAGAGAGACAGAGAGAGAGAGACAGAGACAGAGAGACAGAGACAGAGACTAAGAAAAAAAAAGAGAGAGATCCTTATGACTGTTCTATGCGTCTACATATGCCTAGATGATAGCCCGCAGTTCTAGGCGTCTACATGGTACGTTATATGCCTAGATGATAGCCCCACAGTTCTAGGCGTCTACATGGTATGTTATATGACTAGATGATAGCCCCACAGTTCTAGGCGTCTACATGGTACGTTATATGCCTAGATGATAGCCCCACAGTTCTAGGTGTCTACCTTGTATGTTATATGACTAGACGATAGCCCCACAGCTCTAGGCGTCTACATGGTACGTTATAATAATGCCTAGATGATAGCCCCACAGTTCTAGGCGTCTACTGTTATATGACTAGACGATAGCCCCACAGCTCTAGGCGTCTACATGGTACGTTATAATTATGCCTAGATGATAGCCCCACAGTTCTAGGCGTCTACATGGTACGTTATAATTATGACTAGATGATAGCCCCACAGTTCTAGGCGTCTACATGGTATGTTATATGACTAGACGATAGCCCCACAGCTCTAGGCGTCTACATGGTACGTTATAATTATGCCTAGATGATAGCCCCACAGTTCTAGGCGTCTACTTGGTATGTTATATGACTAGACGATAGCCCCACAGCTCTAGGCGTCTACATGATACGTTATAATTATGCCTAGATGATAGCCCCACAGTTCTAGGCGTCTACTTGGTATGTTATATGACTAAATGATAGCCCCACAGCTTTAGGCGTCTACATGGTACGTTATAATGCCTAGATGATAGCCCCACAGTTTTAGGCGTCTACATGGTATATAATATATGACTAGATGATACCCCACAGTTCTAGGCGTCTACATGGTATGTTATATGACTAGACGATAGCCCCACAGTTCTAGGCGTCTACATGGTACGTTATATGACTAGATGATAGCCCCACAGTTCTAGGCGTCTACATGGTACGTTATATGCCTAGATGATAGCCCCACAGTTCTAGGCGTCTACATGGTATGTTATATGACTAGATGATAGCCCCACAGTTCTAGGCGTCTACATGGTATGTTATATGCCTAGATGATAGCCCCACAGTTCTAGGCGTCTACATGGTATGTTATATGACTAGATGATAGCCCCACAGTTCTAGGCGTCTACATGGTACGTTATATGCCTAGATGATAGCCCCACAGTTCTAGGTGTCTACCTTGTATGTTATATGACTAGACGATAGCCCCACAGCTCTAGGCGTCTACATGGTATGTTATATGACTAGACGATAGCCCCACAGTTCTAGGCGTCTACATGGTATGTTATATGACTAGATGATAGCCCCACAGCTCTAGGCGTCTACATGGTACGTTATAATTATGCCTAGATGATAGCCCCACAGCTCTAGGCGTCTACATGGTACGTTATAATTATGCCTAGATGATAGCCCCACAGTTCTAGGCGTCTACATGGTACGTTATAATTATGCCTAGATGATAGCCCCACAGCTCTAGGCGTCTACATGGTACGTTATAATTATGCCTAGATGATAGCCCCACAGTTCTAGGCGTCTACATGGTACGTTATAATTATGCCTAGATGATAGCCCCACAGTTCTAGGCGTCTACATGGTATGTTATATGACTAGATGATAGCCCCACAGCTCTAGGCGTCTACATGGTACGTTATAATTATGCCTAGATGATAGCCCCACAGTTTTAGGCGTCTACATGGTATATAATATATGACTAGATGATAGCCCCACAGTTCTAGGTGTCTACATGTTATGTTATATGACTAGATGATAGCCCCACAGTTTTAGGCGTCTATAGGGTATGTTATATAACTAGATGATAGACCCACAGCTCTAGGCGTCTACATAGTATGTTTTATGACTAGAAGCCCCACAGTTCTAGGCGTCTATATGGTATGTTATGACTAGGTGATAGCCCCACAGTTCTATGGATCTATATTGCATGTTATATTCCTAGCTGATAGCCCCACATTTTGACTATATTGCAGATTGTTGTTTTAGGCGTCTATACTGCGATGTAAACCCTTATAGCTCTCGGTGTCTAGAATGTTAATTATATCCCGATAGTTCTATGGGTGATTTTTCTTAAAAACATTCTCTGAATTCTAGTCGTATATTTTGCAGATGTCTTCGTCTTTCCGGCCAACAATATCTCTGTCTGTCTGTCTGTCTATATGTCTGTATGTCTGTCTCTGTCTGTCTGTCTGTCTGTCTGTCTATATGTCTCTCTTTCTGTATGTCTGTCTCTGTCTATCTATGTCTTTATCTGTATATATCTACATTTCCATTTGTCTATTTTTCTACATCTATCTATCTATCTATCTATCTATCTATCTATCTATCTATCTATCTATCTATCTATCTATCTATCTATCTATCTATCTATCTATCTATCTATCTATCTATCTATCTATCTATCTATCTATCTATCTATCTATCTATCTATCTATCTATCTATCTATCTATCTATCTATCTATCTATCCATGCATGTGTTGCATGTCCTTCACTCACGCCGTGGACGTGTTGCACGTGTTGCACGTGTTGCACGTGTTGTATAGCGCGAGCCACTGGCCCGTGGTGGCTAGGCTGACATGCATCCCAAATTCTAGCGTGAGCCACAAACTAATGTAGCCTGCAACAGTTAAGGTCTGAAATGTGAAACAGCTACAAAATCTCTGCTTGAATGTTTTGGTGAATTTATCTTTTATCCCACTCCAACTGTTACACACACACACTCCTGTAGGTTCCTTGAAGAATCGTTTTTATAGACAAGGGAAGCAGCTGAGATTTGAACCTGGTCCTTCTGCTTCTCAATCTAAAGAACTACAGACTGAGGCACCTGGCGCCGTCACTGCATTCTTTAGTTCTCACATCGATATTTGTAATAAATCATGTCGTAACTGTTTATACTGTTTTGTCATGCTGCATATACGGACCATCAAATGTGCCTTTAAAGGACAAATAAAGTTATATCTTATCTTATCTTATCTTATCTCACATCTGTACGGTAATATTAATCCTAATTTCCAGCAGGACAATTAATTTCTGCTCAACGTGCGCCTTGTATACGATCTCATGACATGGTCAGGTCAGTGATATTTTATCTTGTGCTCTACTCGTAGTCTATGTGCTTGTGTGTGCGTGTGTGTGTGTGTGTGTGTGTGTGTGTGTGAGAGAGAGAGAGAGAGAGAGAGGGGGGGAAGGGTGAAGGAGAGAAAGAAAGAAAGAAAGAGAAGATATATACATAACTAGATGAAGATCGAGAGGAACATAGAAAGGCCGAAAGAAAGAGGATAGCTAGAGTAAGGGAGCGTGATTGATAGAGAGAGAGAGAGAGAGAGAGAGAGAGAGAGAGAGAGAGAGAGAGAGAGAGAGAGAGAGAGAGAGAGAGAGAGATGGAGTGTGAGAAAGGAAGAGTGAAGGAGAGAGATATATACATAACTAGATGAAGATCGAGAGGGAACATAGAAAGGCCCGAAAGAAAGAGAGAGAGAGTAAGAGAGAGAGAGAGAGAGAGAGAGAGAGAGAGAGAGAGAGAGAGAGTGGGTAAGAGTTATATCTTTGATGATTGACTTGGTGTGTGGGTTGGTTGTCTTCCGATTCGACATGAATGTGGGAGGTTTATCTGGGGTCTTTGTTTGGTTGCCTTTTTTTTAATGGGTTGACAACTTGTCATACCGGTACCGGCAGTACGGTTCAATTGAAGTAAGAAAAGATGCTAGATTCGTCATGCATCTGTTGTAGGGATACGCTTTCCCTGTCGATTCATGCCGTTGCCATGGCAGTGTCAGTGTAGCAGGGTTCAGTGCCGATCCCAGTTGACTTTTCTTGAATGATGTGTCAGCATTAGGGCTATATTTAACAATCTAAAACCGCCCTGTCTGAAATCATAATGCTAGGCTAATTTTAAGTATATGAGGTTGTGAAAGGTTTATATGTTTTAAGCATAACACAGTGATTTCTTCTCAAATGACGATGCTGCAAAACAAAGCAAATATTTCCTGCCCAGTGAACTTTAGACCTGTTTCAATGTTAATTTTATTTCTTAGTTGTAAGTTCTTGGAAGATACAAAATTATTTTCATTGGAATCGCCTAGGTGTCCCCATTTAGGTGAGGAATTTTCCATGTCTAATTTTCTTAATAAAAATTGATATGAAGTTCCTAAAATAGTTTTTGGAATTTAAAACGGAACCTTTATTTTTTCACGATAACAAAATTTACTGGTGACTTATTTTAGAACACTGCTACATTATGAAGAACATAATGCTGTCTTTTATTTGTGAACTTTTCAAGACACTCTGCTTGGCTGTCATCCAATACTTTTTGTTTTTTTGCAAGATTTTTCACGCCGAAAATTAGAAACTAGCATCGATTTTTTGTTCTTTTTCCGCTGAGCATTGCAGCACGCGCAAATTCTCCCATAATAGAATGTGTTTCGCAAGATCCCCTCCTAGGCTAGTTTTTTGTGTTCGCGGCAGCGATTAATTGATTTCATTAAACACTAGCGCTGGATTGTTCAACAGCACAAATAAAAAAACAAAAAAAAAAAACAACCAAACAAACAAAACAAAACAACAACAACATTTACCTAGAGCACCCATTGCGCTCCGTACTGTGTTCAGCGACTGGCGTCACAGTGTGAATTATCGTACACTGAGGACGGGTGGGGTTCTGCACGTCATCTCTTTCGAGTCGTCGATGTCGTAACTTTCCCGGTTGAAATTTGTGTAGCACATGTAGTTATAAGATGAGACGACTACTCGTTATTTTTATTATATAAGTAATAAATAATTATTATATAATTATCTGTCGGATACCAATTAAAGATTTGTTCGCTGTTAGTAGAATGTGACTGACTGAGACAGGTGTCACGGAATTCCCGAATTATCTCTCTAGTGTCAGACTTACGTCTCTCTGTGGCAACGCATAAAGTTGTCAGACTTCTGTCTTTGGAGCCATAGCCTAATAAGCTCCTCCTTAGTAACATAGACAACTTTACAGTGGAAGACAGCTTCTCTCGTACAAAAAAGCATCAATAAAAAAGAGATGGGAGGTGCACTGAAGCAGATAGTCGAGTCGGTTGGCGCTCTGGAATGGCGAGCAGGCGACCCACTGTTCGAAACTTAGCTAGTGCATGTATACCATATTTTGTTTTTGTGTTTAGCTCATCGAAAAACCCAGGAGTTATCTAAAGGTTTTGCGGCCACTGTGCCCTTTTGTTACAATCTGTAAACAAATGAGAGATTGTGGGAGAAAGACACATGCACAGAGAAAAAACGAATGAGAGACTGGCTATTAAGTTAATTTTAACGAGAGGGAGTCTGTGGGAAAGCCAGAGAGCTGAGAACAATAGACAGATGAGATGAAAGGAGACGGTGTAGACAAGAAGCCTTTGTGGGAAGAATGAAAACGGAAGAGGAAATGGTGAGTTAAATGGAGATAAAAGCGAAAAAATATAAATCATAAAAGGATACGTGGAGATTTATAGAGAGTGTAATCGAGTTCATTGATCAAATTGAGAGAGAGAGAGAGAGAGAGAGAGAGAGAGAGAGAGAGAGAGAGAGAGAGAGAGGGAGAGAGAGAGGGAGAGAGAGTTGTTTTAACTTCCAGCGTCAGCACTATATAAACAACATTGTTGACGGGCCCCAATACTGATATCTGAGAATTTTATGTGCTGCCACACACGCGACGGGGTGGGGATACCATGACTCTGTCTCAGCCGGTCACATTAAACTGACACCGACCCAACCACTTAATGTTACGGAATTTTAAAAGATACTTAGAAATTAGAAATAAGTGGGACACGAGTTGATGTTTGTGTGGAAATAAAATACAATAAGAACCAGATCAAACCAGATTGAGCGAATTTCGAATACGTGGAAAGTGAATGAGTAAATGTCATTATGCAGGATGTAATCCAAGAGATGAGAACAGAGCGAGAGCGAGCGAGAGAGAGAGAGAGAGAGAGAGAGAGAGAGAGAGAGAGAGAGAGAGAGATAGAGAGAGAGAGAGATAGATAGATAGATAGAGAGAGAGAGAAGAGAGAGAGAGAGAGAGAGAGAGAGAGAGAGAGAGAGAGAGAGAGAGAGAGAGAGAGAGAGAGAGAGAGAGAGAGATAGAGAGAAAGAGAGAGAATTTTAAGAAAACATCAGAGTCTATTAAAAAGTATGTTTTTATTTAAGGCATTCTGTTGATCACCAGCACCACCACCACCACCACCACCAACAACAACAACAACAACAACAACAACAACAACAACAGCATCAACAAAAACAAACCAAAAAAACAACAGATAAACAAACAAAACAAAAACAACCTCCTTCAATTTCTGTGTATTAAAAAGTTAAAACCCGCGGGTGAGGGAGACCTACTTACGAACCAAACAGGGACAATCCAAAAACTATGTCATATCAGAGATACGCTCATATTTACAATAAGTAATACACAAATTCTGCTTTTTCTTCTTTAAAAAAGAATAATAATTATTATGATCGAAATCCAATTTATCTCTCTCACCTTAGCGACTTTACTCGTTAATATACATCTTCACTCATAATTAAGTCTCCAGAAATTAGTTTAAAAAATGGGGGTGTGGGAGTGGGTGGGGTGGGGTGGGGTGTGTAGTTGTCGAGCAACTGGCATTTCCCAACTGAAAGTGGCTAGAATAATTATCAGAAACAAATAACATGATGAGCTTAGATCTTATAAAGGTGAAATCCACGCTACTTTCAGACCAAGGTTAAAACTTGAAAAACAGTGGTCGGCAACACACCAACCTTTGTGAAAATTCTACGACATTGAGACTTCGGCTGATGTTATACCGTTCATGCATTTCTATATTACCTGATCTAAACCTCCTTTATAATTTCAAACATCAACAAAACTCCACGCTGGCATCCTTAACTTTTAAAATATCGACATCGAGCGTGTTCTGCAATAGTATCTCGTTTCCATTTGTCAAAAGTTTACAGGAGACACAAATTACTGATAATTTAGCACATTTGACCACTCCACAAAATCTTCACAATATGTGATTGTGAATATTGGCACCATTATTACAGTGATAGGCGAAATGACTTCCAAGGCCTTCGTTTACTTAAAATCAACATTTCATTGAGATGAGATTAATGGGTTCTGAAAGTTTTATCTCACAACCATCTGAAGCAGAACTCGAGATACTTGTCAGTGAAAACTTTGATTGCACAACTTTCTCAACTCAAACTTGAGGTACGTGTGCCGTCTTTTACTTTATCAAATACAGCTTATATAACAAAGGCTCTGAAGACATGAGATAGTTGGACAAATATATTCACTGTCTTTTTTCCCAATACATTTTGCTTCCAAAAACGAAAAATAATTGTCTAAAATGTGTTGAAATATCAGTCTCTTAATACCAGTCAGTGTCTCTACCAAAAGATAAAACGTAATTGAAACAGCATGTCCAGTGTATGTGTACAAAACGTGTTTTTAACGGGTTTTCTTGAACTATCTGGTGAAAGTTATTTAATAGACATGCTGTCAGAGTCACCTTGACAAACATCGTGTTACCCAGTGTTTTAAATAATTATCTGCATTAAAGACATTCTCAGCAAGTTGTAACAATGATTGGCAGGGTGTGTAGTGTGTAGAAACTCATGGGGGAGCTAGATAACAGAGAGTCTTCAGAGAAGAAACCCCCCTTATAGCAAGTGTTTCGGCCCTTAACTCCTGACACTCTAAAGGGGTCGGGCCACACCCAGGTCATGACTCCCGGGTGTCTCTCTGCCATTTTTTTTTGCACCGCACAGGATTCGAACCAAACTCTTATCTTGGTAGAGTTGCTAATCCAAGCACTTATCCACTCAGCCAACTCGGCTCCCGATAGTTAGAGCATTTTTAATCTTTATGTAAGACCATCTCATTCCTTCTGCTCCAGATCCATTGGGAACTGTTCTCGGCTATCTCGGCCAGTAGCTTTAGAGCTTTTGTTCTTCCGCTGCCACATATTGAGAGCTTAGTCAGAAGGTCATAGGCTGATGACCCTATGAACCCTCTGGCACCAATCTCTACTGGCATTATCACAGCTTTGTAACCGGCATCTCGCAGCTCTTTTGTCAGGTTCAGGTATTTTTCTCTTTTGTATATATGGGCCTCTTCCATTCTACTTTCGTATGGAATTGTTAGTTCTACCATGATGATCTGATGCGTCGAAGCTGAATGGATTACGATATCAGGCCTTAGTCCAGTTTCTTTGATTACACTAGGGTGACCATCCCAATCTGGAAGGTCTGCTGAAACTTCCCAGTCGTCACACCCGTCTAGTAAGCATTTCCTTTGGTTTGTTGTCTTAGTCGACCTTCCGTGCCATGACTTGGCGCCTCCCTCTGTTTGGAATATTACTGTACCTGTTTCAGGGACGGAGGTCTCTCCTTTTGCCGTACTTAACACTGAGGCAAGTTCCCGAAGGACCCTGTTATGCCTCCATGTATATCGTCCCTGCGAGAGGGCGATTTTGCAGGAGCTCAAGACGTGCTGTGTAGTCTGTCTGCCTTGGCATAGCGGGCAAGCGGGGTCCTCTTTCTTTCCCCATCGCACCAGATTTGCGTTGGAAGGTAGGAGATCGTAGACCGATCTAATGAGGAAGCTGATCCGAAGTGGCGCCATATGCCAGATGTCATTCCATGAGAGGGATTTTTGCAGGACATTATCCCAATTAGTCCATTGTCCTTGCTGCGGTTGTTGAACTGCTTTTTGGACCCTTCTGGAGTCTTCATCCAGTCGTATCTCATTGATAACCATGTCTCGTTTCTCCTTCCCCTCTGCTTTTGACCACCACTTTGTTGTTGATGACCCCAGACCTTTGCGATCGGTTTGAGTCTGCCCAATTACCTCTTTAATTTTTAGGCATTCTTTAGCTTGATCGACAGCTGTGACAGCTTTCCATTTCCTCCCCGTCTTTATGGAAGGTTGCACTGTCTTTACAACCGGATCATCAGAGTCCTCTAGCATGGAGACCAGTCTGGCTTTGCCACATTTGTACTCTTCTAGTATGGATTTTAGTGGGAGTTTGAGCTTTGCTGTGCGGCAGTACATTGCCACATCTGTGAGACCCGGAGGAACCCCTAACCATCTCCTGGTAAACTTATTGATCTTAGCTTCTATTGCCTCTACAGTGGTTGAGCAGATCTCGTATACCAGGAGCGGCCAGAGGAGCTTGGGAATTAGCATGAACTGAAGGCACCACACTTTGTATTTACCATGGAGGCCACACCTATTAATGGCCAGGAGACCTTCGGTGGCCTGTTCGGTTGTTTCTAGCCCTCTTCTGGTATCTTTCATGGATGAGTCGTACCACCTACCAAGACTCTTAACTGGTTAAAGCTAATTATTAGGAAACGTAAATTAATAGCAGACTGTTTGCATTTTAATTGCTTAAAAGTAATCAGGCGTTTGTTTGTATTTTAATTGGTTAAAACTAATCAGGCGTTAAAAGAAACTGGAAAAATCAATCTTTGAACGAAGGCAAAGACATCACTCTGTCTATGACGGCTTTGGTCTTTGTGAGATGCCTCTAAAATAAGCGACAGGTATTATTTGTAGATCGCACATTTTAAATAAGTCTGAATACTTGTCAGCGTCGAAACTCATCGGCTCTGAACTCTTCGGTGTTGTCCTTCTTATATTTGGTACATCTAAATTCCTACCTTTACTAAATAGATCATGCTGTACTTGTTATATTTGGTACATCTAAACTCCTACCTTTACTAAATAGATCATGCTGTACTTGTTATATTTGGTACATCTAAACTCCTACTTTTACTAAATAGACCATGCTGCCCTTCTTATATTTGGTACATCTAAACTCCTACCTTTACTAAATAGATGATGTTGTCCTTCTTATATTTGGTACATCTAAATTCCTACCTTTACTGAAGAGATCATGTTGTTCTTCTTGGCCTGGGAAGGTGTACTGGATGTCAGCTCTGTTTGGATCGTTAGCCCCGATCTTGATGGACCTTATCTTTAGACTAAAATCTTTTTTATATTTCCATGTTGTAATTGATCACGCTCTCACTCAGTTCTTTAAAATGGTATGATTCTGAACTAATCATTAAGGCGCATGGTATTGGCGTTTCGATGAGACGTCATTATGGTCCCAGTTATGTACGCTTAGATAGCGCTCCATTGAGAGTGCGTATAAATATCCACATTTCAGCTTGCTCTCTCACATGGTCTTTTTCTTGTACATCCATTTCCTTTAAGTATTGAGAGACGCACGAGGCGATTTCATTTCTCCATATGATGCGATGTACTCTGCCCAAATAGAGCAGAATACAATCATGTTTCGGGCCGTAATCGTAGACGTCAGGTTACAATTATGTATTTAATTTTCTCATGTAGTATGCTACCCTGACGTTTGTTTTTGGTACATATAGGATTTCTTCAAGGTCAAAGACAGCACTCTTGTTTTTCGCCCAACTGCGGAATGTTTTTTTCTTATTATTTTTTCTTCATCGAATACTTGTTGTTCAGAACGAATATGAGCGCCATGCTCGCCTGGAAGAGTTTTTTGTTTCTATTGGAATTGAGTGTTCATACTTATTGCCTATGACACACTTGTCATTTGATCTATGATGAAAGCTCGAGTTTGACTCAGAATTACAGATTTTTTTACTAGACACTTCTAGCCAAAGTTTTTTCTCCATCTTTTTTCTTTAGTTTACGTAAATGCGATGCATCTTTTCTCACCACTGGCTCAGCCAGTGTCATTTATTCTCTGCATAACTGCTTTTACCAACAGGGTTAGAATCCGTGTGGTATAGAGGCACGCAAAGTAAATAAGGTTAACAGGTTTAATCTTAGGTCGCATGCTTATATGATTCAAACGTACATACAACTTTGTATATTTGGATTCACAATTATCTCATGTAATGTGGCATAAGATAATTGGACAACCGAGAGAAAAGGTGTTTCACAAAGTTACTGCACTTGTATCTCATGTCACTTCAGGAAAAAATCAAACGTGTAATTAGTTAATTCGTGTCAGAGTCATAGATTCGAAACTAATCAACGCAAAGCTTTATTTATTTTGAAAAAAACCTGCGCAATATATTTAAGAGGGCATAAAATATGAGAAAAAGTGATTTCCCTACAAGAATGTGGACTTGAGATAGTTAAGCAGAACACGCTCAATATGCTAGGCTCCAAATTTGTAAAAGTAATGTACGAACAGATTCAGTTTCCACCCCAATACAATATAATAGCTGTTTCTAGATACCCTGAGAGGTAATGACTGTCATTGAGAAGGCGTATCACCATATCCACGTTCGGTTTACATGCTATGTACAAGACTCATTGAAGATGAGCGAGACAGTATGTAACTAAGAAACGCCAAAGCGTGCGGTTATTTAAATATTCTGACAGGAAATTGGTAGGGATTTGTATGGGACATTTGACAACGAATCGGGTCAAGCAGCTAGCTCAGATTCGTTGTTGTGGGTTTGTTTTTCGTGAACTAAGAAAGAGTGGTCGTAAACAAGGACTTTATTATCCCAGAGTCAAAGCATTAATCACTACACCGAGTCGGCTGTGAGATAGACAGGAAGCTCCTGCCAGTGTAGATAAGAGCCTTACTCTCAGGTTTGCTCTCGCGATGAACTTTACTCTGCCTGTATTCCGACACAATGTGGCATAATTTTGCCGAAAAAAAGGCATTATAATGCGAAACCGGTTTATTACTGTACCGGAAGCCAACCAGAACACATGTGAGGGTCTCACTGCTCGCACACAGATATCAGGAAAAACGCAGCGCGCTGCAGGGGCATTAGCCCGTCCATCTTATTAAGTCACTGCTACAATCTGACTTTGTGCTGGGTAGATAGCATGCCGTGCCTTAGAACCGTGCCGATACCATGTAGACTGTTTGATAGTCCACTCCATTCCGAGATGACTTTACTTGAAGGAATAATGAATTCTATCAAAGTCATCTGTACACCAATGTAACTTTAACTATTGTACGATGCAGAGCGTTTTCATAAGAGTTAGCTCTGCTCCTTTGTCAACAATAGAATCAGATAGAATGACGCTTGCCTCTTCGCGCTTGTAAAAGATTGCTCAGCGACAGAAAATTTAATCTTTACATTTTTGCTGCGCTAAACTTTGCGTGGAGATTTATATTTTTCAGCACAGATCTGTGTGTATAATTATTTTTACTTTTAGTGGCTTCTATGTTCTGTGATAAAAAGTCGGCTTGTCTCTCGTAAATATCCGAAGATAATTATTTCGTAACTTAAAGCTTCATAATTTTCTTTGTTTAGATCGTCATGGGGAACAATTCTTTTCTTGAGATGCGCAGAATCATTTGTTGTTCGTTAGCGACATAGACGCTGTTGCTAAAGGATAAGTTATACTTAGATCATCAAACTAAATATCGTTTCAATTATTTTCTGGTTGATATTTCATGATTCACAAATGTTGTATCTTCAAAAAGGTATAAAGTTGTCGCCGTTCAATATGGATACAGCTTTGATGTATCACTTGTAACACTTCGCATTCTAAGGAGACTTGGCTCTTTCTAGCAATTAAATAAATTTCAATTGTATTTTCTTCAATCTATTTTTGAATGATTTAATTGTTAGCCTATTGTAAAATACGCAAAAACACCGAATTGCTACAGAGAACATTTTTGTATACTTTAAGATGATTTTCGTTTTGTAAGCCATTATTTTACTTTTTTCCTTTCTATTTTCATTGTGCTTCAAAGCCTTTAAAACCTGCAAGCATTTGGAAAGTTCAAATTTAGTTCTTTTTACACTGTTAGATAAAAGATAAAATCCGGACTCTGCATAACAAATAAAAATACTCACGACCCGCCATTCTAATGGATACAATTTGCAAACAGAAGCTGTTGAAGGACCCCTCCCTTTCCGGTTCACGCGCTCTAGCCACATGCAATAAAACTGATACTGGAAGTATGGCGAACTGTTGTCAAGTGCTGAGCTATTGATGGAGGAGTGGATAATCCACTCAACTTGGGCGCTACAGGACGAGGTTATGGGACTTGCCGAGCTATTTTTAAAACTCAGACAGGGCGGATATGTGAGGAGTTGTGGACCAAGCCGGTTATCTGGTCATGTGAAGAAAAGTTATGAGAGTACGCCTACTCAAAAGGAGTTGTTGTTGTTGTTGTTGTTGTTGTTGTTGTTGTTGTTGTTGTTGTTGTTGTTGTTGTTGTTGTTGTTGTTGTTGTTGTTGTTGTTGTTGTTGTTGTTGTTGTTGTTGTTGTGTCAATTTAACGTCCAACGTAGCAATATATAGGCTATATTGTGGTTTTAGCAAACAAAAAACAGCTTTGTATTAGCATCCATGAGAGACTGCACATGCAAGAGTCCAAGACCAATTTTAGCAAACAAAAAATAGGTTTGAATTTTATTAGCATCCATGAGAGACTGCACAAAGCAAGAGTCCAAGACCAGTTTTAGCAAACAAAAAATAGGTTTAAATGTCTGTCTGTCTGTCTGTCTGTCTCTCTCTCTCTCTCTCTCTCTCTCTCTCTCTCTCTCTCTCTCTCTCTCTCTCTCTCTCTCTCTCTCTCTCTGCCCTGCTCTATGGATACCTTGATTTCAAATCCAAGTGGATGTGGACTCGTGCCGTGAATAATCTTAAATCAAAGACGATCTGCTTTTAATATGCGTAGTGTTTTGTAGGCCATTCTTTCTTTGAGTGTCACGTGACTTCACCTACGCATCTAGATCTATAAGTCAGCGGTAGCCATCCTACAAAGCACAATATTATTTTTCCGACATGTGTATCCCCGACCTGTCTCGTGTGTGGCAGCACATAAAATTGTCAGCGTCCGTCTTGGGGCCCGTCTGGTTTATTATTATTTCTCAAAATTATACTTTGACAAATGAGGCTAGTAGTAAAAGAAACAACACAAAACAACACACATACATACATACACACACACACACACAGCACCAAAGAGAGCCAAAAATATGGAGTCTATATTGGTCCCTGAAAATACACAAAGCATTGAAACTAGAAAATCCAGCTATGCCAATAGGTGGATGAAATCAACATAATATTCAAAGTCATAAACCAGAGAGGTGAAGCTGCTTTGATTAATTAATATCTCACAACCCATAAAGCTAATAAATTATATTACTTTTACTATTTCTGTATATCACACACGAGGAACGCTAGGAAGCGTAACAATTATCAAACATTACAACAGCTAATAAACTTGAGTAAATACTAATGAAAACGTATGTCAGAGGTAAACATTGAAAAATAGTTAATCAGCAGCAAAACGTGTGACCCTATAAGATATCGAACCAGGAGACTAACTGGTATAAGCCGCGTTATACCGCACAACATGAAGAAACTTGTCCACAGTCAGATTGAAGCGGTACCAAGGTGAATGCACGGATATTCTACGTCCTGTTAGGTTGGCTGTTTTGTGTGATCAGTCTTGTTATATAAGTACTTTCTCTTCTGGAGAGCAGTATGAGTGCCAGAAACTCGAATGTCGTTCTCCTATGCATCTGTGTGTGTGTGTGTGTGTGTGTGTGTCGTTTCAATCTCTTTGTTTTCCATTTATCTATCTATCTATCCATCCTCTTTTTCTCTCTTCTCTCTCTCTATCTATCTATCTATCTATCTATCTATCTATCTATCTATCTATCTATCTATCTATCTATCTATCTATCTATCTATCTATCTATCTATCTATCTATCTATCTATCTATCTATCTCCCTCTCACCAACTCTCTTTCCCTCTCTGTCCCATACACACACTCTCTCTATCTCTGTCTCAGACACACACACACAACACACACACACTCACGTTATCTCTTTAAACCTGCTGGGAGGCAAGTGAAACGAACAAACCACCTTCTATAGTTTCTACCACTTTACAAGAAATTGCGTTGCTCATTTCTTTTAGAATTTTCCGCTTTTCTTATTCTTTGGTGCAGCTAACAACCAGATCGATGCAGCGTATTGAAATGGAATAAGATTTCAAAAGAAACGTAAGTTCTGCGTCTGTGTTGACAACTCATCATCGGAGATGAAAAGCTACACTCAATCTTTGTTTAGCTTAGGCGATTCAATCCTGTCTTGAGAGTATTTTGGTGGTAGCTGCAGCGCAATTTGAATCACTCAATGTTTTCTGGATAGCGTCAATTCATAATTACATGTAGTGTATTATCTCTCCTTCTTCTTTGCATTGATGATAGGATACACAAGTTCTGTGAACCTTTTAGTCACCCTATTCACATTTTCAAGGTAAAGCCATCTAACCATATGGTGATGATGGTGATGATGATGATGATGATGATGATGATGATGATGATGATGATGATGATGATGATGATGATGATGATGATGATGATGATGAGGCGATTCTATTCTGAGTAAATAACCTGAGATTCCAAGCAAGCAAATCAATAACAATAAACTCGCACCCGTTCAATTTTGTCCCACCATGATTCACTGGCCAATGACGTGTTATCTTTACATACAACCACTGGCTTCACGACAAATTGTTTAAACGTCAGTTTTTCCAATCGTAACGTGATGATTCGATTTGCAAAAGACATAGACACGTCTTCATAAAGACTTAATGAAATAAATTAGTGGCAGAGGTTATAAGCTATTTTTGGTATGGCCTCGTATTCCATCCAAGCAATCCATATATTCATAGGGGCTGAAATATAGAAGGTCCCCCCATCAAGTGATGACGGGTGGTTAAATTAACATGTAAGCCTACACATTTTCCCTGGATGTCAAAGTCACTTAAATCGTCTTGGAAAAATTTTTTAAATTCTAAATGATAAGGATGCATGGATAGAGACCACTATCTATCTCTCTATCTGAGTGTTTTTTTTTCTTTTCTCTCTCTCTCTCTCTCTCTCTCTCTGTGCCTCTGTCTCTCTCTGTCTCTCTCTCTCTCTCTCTTTGACTCTTTTTCATTCCCACCCCATTGTCCTCTCACTGTATCTCTCTGAGTAGGTTCTATTAGGGCTTTACGATATAATATTTCGCTTCATCTCCCTCCCTCACCAACTCTCCCTTTCCCTCTCTGTCCCATACACACACTCTCTCTATCTCTGTCTCAGACACACACACCTAAACACACACACTCTCACAATATCTCTTTAAACCTGCTGGGAGAAAACTGAAGCGAACAAACTACCTTCTATAGTTGCTACCACTTTACAAGAAATTGCGTTGCTCATTTCTTTTAGAATTTTCCGCTTTTCTTATTCTTTGGTGCAGCTAACAACCAGATCGATGCAGCGTATTGAAATGGAATGAGATTTCAAAAAGAAACGTAAGTTCTGCGTCTGTGTTGACAACTCATCATCGGAGATGAAAAGCTACACTCAATCTTTGTTTAGCTTAGGCGATTCAATTTGCAGGAAACAGCATCTTTTTGTACCATACGATCCTGTCTTGAGAGTATTTTAGTGGTAGCTGCAGAGCCATTTGAATCACCTAATGTTTTCTGGATAGCGTCAATTCATAATTAGCGTATTGTCTCTTCTTTCTCTTTCCATTGATGATAGGATACACAAGTTATGTGAACCTTTTAGTCACCCTATTCACATTTTCAAGTTAAAGCCATCTAACCACAATATTTAAATCGAACCAGAAGTCGCAAAAAAGAAGTGCTTTGGGGTGTTCTCTTTTACCTTTACGTTGGACATTCAAACATAATTATTTTCCGAAATATATTGTGTTGATCAAGCACAATGGACATATAAAGGCTTGGAAAACATGTTACGTGTATTACTTTAGATTAGAGAAAACTTAGGCTCAGTCGCTAACTCAATGGGAGAAAAATGGGCGAGGTGGAAAGTAGGGAAGTAAAATGGTAGTCTACCTGTGGGCTTGTTGGCTTTCACAGTAGTTTCATTCAATCGTTGAAAACTTAAACATTTGAAGAATGAACTTAATTATTTTGCTATTCGCTTCTTATCATTTAAACAACTAATATAACAAGGCTGTAGGGTAATTTCATATAATTTCCAAAGAAGCTGACAAAATCCTTTGAGATATACCCTTGGTTTTTTTTTTCATCTGACAATAAATAATTATTATGTTGATTGACTTTACTCGCAAAGCACACTATAATTAAAATACATTATAGATCATGAGAAACAATTTAATTGAAACGACGACAACAACGACAACAACAACAACAACAACAACAACAACAACAACAACAACA
>RQTK01000278.1:33922-79834 GCA_003991915.1 Elysia chlorotica | reverse complement strand
CGGAGGAGACGGAGGAGACGGAGGAAGAGGAGGAGAACTTATAAATACGTCCAAGCAAAATATTACAAATATCAATCAAACGACAAAAAGAGGGGGTAAAGTGTATCACAATTTCCTATGAGTGTGTTCAAGAGTTGGTGCATCATGAACTTCCCAATTTGGTTATTTAATAAGAGGTCACAGAAACCGATGACGTCTGCGCAAGGGTACATTAGACGACGAGTAATTCAAGCTTTGTGATTGGAAGAAACATGCTAAGGCATAGAGGCGCCATGAAGGATTTAAAATAATGTCAATACCCAAATCAAACCTCTTTGTATTAATTTGTGTCAACCAAAAAAACAAAACAAAAACAAAACAAAATCAAACAAAATACCCATCACAACAACAACAACAACAACAACAACAACAAAACACAACAACAAAAACAGCAACAACATTAACAAAAAAAACAACAACAACGATGATGATAATAGTAATAATGATAATAATAATAATAATAATAATAATAAATATAATAATAATAATAATAATAATAATAATTCAAAGTCACTTAAATCGTCTTGGAAAAATTTTTTAATTCTAAATGATAAGGATGCATGGATAGAGACCAACGTAATTCCAATCTTTGTGAAAGATCAATTAGTGAGTTATCGCCATCTTGGCCCTTTCACAAAAACACACCTAAGCGGGATGAGCATTACAGAGACGTGGGCTGGGCCATTAGGTATGGCGGCCGCACGTGCTTTGGCACTCGTCTATGAGAACTCTCCCTTTTATGCGGATAATTTCTGTTCATTAGGAGAGAGGTGGATGCGACCGCTGGTTTTTTGTACCTGCACTGGCGGCTATCCAAGCGTGGGGCCTCATTAGTGACATTCAATAGCGCTCAAACACTGCCATGAGGACGCACAATCTTGGCCAGTCCCGATCGAGTGTTGTCGTAAATCGTGTAAATGAATGAAGGAAAAGACCACAGTAACCACCACAACTACCACCACCACCATCATCATCATCATCATCATCATCATCATCATCATCATCATCATCATCATCATCATCATCATCATCATCATCATCATCATCATCATCATCATGTCGTCTGAGCAATATAGACGGAGAACACTGCGGGCCGTAAGTACAACGTCCCGGTAGCTTACAACTCGGCTTAAGCCTACTTATTCACATATCTTAAGACGAGTATTGAGCTCATCACGACGCTGAACTTACGCAGCAGCTTAAATGCGGAAGACCGCCTGTACACTACATGTGTTCTATATGATGGCATTTGTATGTAAAACCATTGACTTATCAATAACTTATATTTAATATGTTTTTAAGATAAGTTTTTTTGAAATGCATAATATTTCTAAACTTTCATATTTCTTTATATTGCAAACACAGTTATTGCTCATGTACATTGTATCATGAAGGAGGAAAAAAATGTTAACCTTGAAACCGAGTATTCATGAACCTTCTCTTTAGCGCTTACATGGGCATTGGTAAGTTTTCAAGTTCTGCGACTCAAGACGAACATATATGTAATTATTGTCTCTTTTTAATGAAAAAAACCCTCGAAAGTCTTGAAAGCGATCGTGTAAGCGAGGCAGTGATAGGTAGTGAAAACGTGAGTTGCTAGGGCCCAGATCTGGGTAGTAAGAACAAGAGAAAATTAATTTAGACAATCGACTATGGCATTTAAATAGATGATTGGCCGGGAGCAAAGGTCTCTATAGAGGGAGGGAGAGAATAATCTCCATCTCTCCGGGTTTAACGTCTCCTAGGTCCCCCTGGGGGATCCTATACGGCGAAGTTGGCCGGGAGTCTAAATCTACTTGTTGTTTGTAGTTACTGCCCCTGTGGTGTATGAGTTGCCTAGCGGCGCCGGGTGGCGCTGGAGGACCTGGGGCTAACTAGCCTAACTCACGTGACAGGTACGCGGGTGGTTTCTGTCTCCCACCAAGCAAATAGCCCAGGCAGATCACTGATTGGCTAGCTGGGGAGAAAACCACTGTCTGGATATCACGATAATAACACGTCTACTATTTAAACAAGCGCTTTAACTGGCAGGCGATTATCTTAGTTGTATGGAGAATTTTTTTTTTAGTGTGACTGTTCGTAAAATTTACAAAAAAAATATTTTGCGAAACTGAATTGAAAATTAGTGGGGGAATTAGACTTGCATGGGGTAGATCTAAACTGATTATATAAAAAAAAAATCCTTTTCAAACCCTGATATTACCGACTAAAAAAAATATTATGGTAACCTATCTTGCGCTTGTTTTATTGGCATCAGATAATAGTTAATAACAGCAACCGTCCGGGTCAACGGTTCTAGCTGTTCTCCTGCAAAGTTATTGTGTTAACTACGCTAACTTAGCCGAAGGTTGAGTGCTTGTTTAATTCACTGCTGAGTTATTATATAACTTCTAGTCAATCCCCAGTGTTTTAGTATCTTTTTCTTTTCTTTCTATAGACGTACCCTCTTATTTTGTTTAAATCTTGCAAATCCTAGGCCATAAGGTATCATATTTCTCTCTCTTGATTTTGCATTATTCTATTTCTGCATAATAATACCAACTATAACAAAACTACTACTACTACTACTACTACTACTACTACTACTACTACTACTACTACTACTACTACTACTACTACTACTACTACTACTACTAACAGTAACATAGAATATTGACAATGATGCATATCATAACATTACAATAAAAAAAATTCATTCATACAAGAACATGACTTGAACACATAATTAAGCTAAGCGGTCGAACAATTAATGTGTTTCTACAATTATTTTTAACGTCGCTTCTGAGTCAATGTCTCTCAACTATTGTGATAGACTATTCAAAATTTTCAGTGCAGCTGCACTGAAAGTTCTCTCGCCATATCTCTTAGTTCTAGATCTTCTTACTTTAAGACGTTTTTTTTTCGCATGAGCGAAGGGACCGTGATGGTGAGTAGGGAGAGAAGAGATTTAACAAATATGACGGTGCCGTTTCGTTAATACATCTCTAAACGATAACAGAAAGAAACTACAACAACCAACAACAGAACAACTAAACCAACAAAAAGAGAACCGATGGCAAAGGATGCCAAGTTAGCTTGTAAGTTAAAGTTGTATCAGTCTAAAAACAGACGCGTGTTGTTTTGTGTTTTGCCTTCAGGCTATTCATCTCACAAAGTATAAAGACTCTTTGTTGAAGCGTTCGCTCCCAATCAATTCTTCAAACTCTTTCTTCAAATCTTTTCTCCTACTTTTCTGGTTGGGAATGCTCTTGACCTTACGCAGTTTTTATTCTATAATTGTGTGATTCCATTAAGTATTTTAGAGTTAAGTGCTCTATTCATTTTTTATCAGAGTTGTAGCTGCCGAAGCCCAGTGAATTAGCTGAAATGAGTATTGAACTAATGATGCGTCACTGTCACACAAAGTTTCCATGTACCAGCCCGTACCCCGTGGGTGAAGGCCGCGCCAAACTGACTAGGGAGGCGACATTACACAGTTTCCATAATAATTATGGCCACATGGCCACCTCAGTAGCTGTTCAGGCATCCAGCTAATCCGAGAACATCGGAGAACTTTCGAGAAAAGCCCAGCCTTTAGGTCACATAATTATTAATTAACACTCCCCCCCCCTCTTTAATTAAACTTTAAGAGGTTTCTAGAACTAACTAGAACGATCCAGACGCCAAGCCCGTACCACTGATTTGCTGAACACTACTCACGGGGTACATGCTAGCATAGTAGCATACGCGTAAACAATGAGTTGACATTACACTGAAACCAACCCAACCAGTAGGGAAAGAAATCCAACAAAAGAATTTTATTTCCCGATGGTAGAATCGAACTCGGTCCTTTTAGATTAGTAGCCAAACGCTTTACCACACGCGCCAGGCGCTACCTCACATCCCGCTTTGTCCTGGCATTCGTGTTTTTATTTCAACCCTTACCGTGCGATACATTCGTTTTTCGACAGTGACTTGCTGCGTCAAAAAACAGCGTCTAACTGTGCGGTAAAACCAAGGACACAAGGACACCATGAGAAAAGTCTTAAACCCACTATTTATGGCGATGATTCACGTTGTGGATCCCTCTATTTACCTGGCGGTGTCTGGACTTAGACAGCGGCTTAACGTCTGCGTCATGAAAACACTGCATCGACCCAGGCATTGATTCACGGGGCGCACGCTTCGCAAAGATGCGCCTAATGATTCTCGCGCAGGTTTCCTTTCACATGTTTATTTCAACAGTAAGGCGTGATCTCTGATCTGTTGTCGCTCTGTCTGTCTGTCTGTCTGTCTGTCTCTGTCTGTCTGTCTGACTCTCTGTCTGTCTGTCTGTCTGACTCTCTATCTGTCTGTCTGTCTGTCTGTCTGTCTATCTGTCTCTCTGTCTGTCTGTCTATCTGTCTCTCTGTCTGTCTGACTATCTATAAGTCTCTTTGTCTGTCTGTCTGCCTTTCGATCTGTGTCATGTGTCTGTGTCTGTGTGTGTGTCTCTCTCTCTCTCTCTCTCTCTGTCTCTCTCTCTCTCTCTCCAGCTTTCTTCCGTCCACTTGTTCCTCTCTATTTCTCCATTAAAAGGTTATCTATGTCTGTTGATCTTGATGACTTTCTCGCCTTGTCCATCCTTCAAAGACCGTCAGCCTTTACCGGACACCAAGCACTTCTTGGCATGATTGTTTTCTCATTATTGTCATCGCGTTTTGTTTTCATGACATTCTAGTCACGAAAGATTCCCATGGGCTAAACTAACCAAAGAAATTATATATCTAATCACTCTGAACTTTTAAAGACCAAGCTACTCACAATTGGGACAAAGTGGCTCAACTGGTAGAATGTTGGCCTCCAGATCGGAAGGGCTGCGGTTCGAATCCCACGATCAAAAATATTTTTTCTCCGATTTTGTCACCGGTTGAGTCGGTGTCAGCACAATGTGGCCAATTGAAACAGGAGTCCAGCTTTGCCAGCCGTGTTTCATATGAGGCATGACGAAAAATTGCGAGGCGGCAATATAGCCTATATAGTGCTGAAGTTTGATATTAAGTGATCAAACAAACAAATAAACAAACCTTTTCATCAATTTAACTGTCTTTAAAAAAGATGCTAGGAATTAATTCACTTTTTCTGTAAAGTGCCCAAATCTGTATGCATTCTGTTTACCAAAGTGGACATAATATTATTGTTAAATGAGTTTGTCAATATTAAAAGCATTAGATATCATCAAAATAATAAAAATCAAACTGTGAAACGAGGGATCCTATGACCAAAAACCTAACCTGCGCTGATAAAAAAATGAGCAACAAACTTTAGCATTACAGAGAAACAATTTTATAACTCCATAGGAAGATTGATTTTTATTATTATGTTCTTCATCGTATAACAAAATCAACAGACGGAACAACCAGACAAAAAATAACATCGGAAGCAATTGAAAGACCCCGCAAAGAACTTTATAAATGTACTTTTAACTAGGCATTTTCCTATATCATTAAAATTTAATGTACTGTCTAACATAATTATATCGCCTTTAGATTCTTTGCTGTCCATTTATGTCGCAATAAATCCAGTCATGATAGAAAATCTGGGACCGTCCCGTACTCAGAGCAAAGTCGATGCGAGCTACCAGTCTGAAAAGGAGGGTTGAGAAAATAATGAATATCTTTGTGTTGAATTGGAATCCGGAAATGTCGCAAAACACACAATACACAAAGCAAAGAACATTGATTGTAAACAAAGAAAAATAATTTAGCACTCTGTTTTTTGTAATGTGCACCAAATACATCGCAATGAACTAAATAAAATAGGACTAGAATAAATTAACACTATTATTATTTCGCTATGGGTTTTTTCAAGATGTGCAATTCCCACAATATTGCTACATTTTGTAGGTATTCTTTGCATTTGTTGTTTGTTTTATGTGTGTATATGGGGGTGGTATTGAACAGTTAACCAGTTTTCAAAATAGGTCTACATGAGTATATTGATTCGCCTACAAGGGCAAGCAAATCTTAACTAAAATTAGACAGCAGAATAATATTGATGCGTTGAATTTGTGATCATCAATAGATATGCGGGAGAGGGGGGGGGGGCTCCCACCAGCCCTAGCAAAATTACATGATATTCTTCTAATTGCTGGTATTTTCAAGAACGTCCATTAACTCTCCGAGCTCCTCTTTCTTGAAGAAATTAGAAATTCCCTGCAAAGGTCAGGTGGCGGTTATTCCAACTCTAACGTCACGATATTCTTATATCCAAACTGCTGAACTCGACGAACAAAGAAAGTTTTTTTTTCCACACCGGCGTGAGGCTTTGCTATCTCTGATAAGTTGCCATTTGGCGTCGCTAACGATAACGTCATGAGGTGGATCATCCAGCTAGATCGTCACATTGACGACACATGTGCCACAACGTGAGCCCTCAGTGCTCTCCAGTTCTCTAAGGTTGGTTCAGTGAATAACAGTACTAAGCTGGTGTCTGAGTACCGCAGCACCCACAGCAAACACAGCTTGAGAGGTGCGGCTCCATTCCTGTCAATTCCCTGCTCAGTAATGAGATTCGGTGATGCAAAGTATCTTATTCTGTAGCTATGCCCTAGAGTTTTAGAAGAATCCTAAAAAAAAAATAAGGCTGAGCTGTGAAGTCGCGTCGCTGGTTGAATTAAGTTGGTTTAACGTCCAACGTCAGCACTATATAGACTATATTGTGGACGGACCCCAAGACTGGCGTCTGACAATTTTGTGTGCTGCCACATACGAGAAAGGGCGGGGATACTATGAAAAATAAATCTGCCTATTGTGGTATTCGAACCGCGGACCTCCTGATCTGGAGACCAACGCTCTACCACTTGAGCCAGTTCGCCCGCCACTGGTGATATGGAGTTTTGCAATCCCACTGGCTATAAAACCACAGGTTCTTCTGACATTATCCCTTCAGAGATAGCGATTGCACGGGATGATGAAAATCAACTTCTTCATTAATTTGTTCACAAGCATTAATCATCTGTTAAAAGATGAAATAATTGAAGGAAATGTCCAGGTAATTTGCATTTATTATGCCAACGCACAAGACAAAACGCTAGACCAGGAAGTCAGTCATAAACACAATCAAAGTCTGTTTGGAATAACAGAAATAAAAACACATTAAGAGTGGCTACTGGTGTAATGAATTAACTATTAAAACTTGTTAAGAGTGTGCTTTCCGTGTACATGTATTGAAAACATGTTAAGAGTATGCTATTCGTGTAATGGCGAAAGTATTAAAACATGTTAAGAGTATGTTATTCTTGTAATGGTGAAAGTATTAAAACATATTAAGAGTATGCTATTCGTGTAATGGCGAAAGTATTAAAACATATTAAGAGTATGCTATTCGTGTAATGGTGAAAGTATTAAAACATATTAAGATTGTGCTATTCGTGTAATGGTGAAAGTATTGAAAACATGCTATTCGTGTAATGGTGAAAGTATTAAAACATGCTATTCGTGTAATGGTGAAAGTATTAAAACATGTTAAGATTGTACTATTCTTGTAATGGTGAAAGTATTAAAACATGTTAAGAGTGCTACTCGTGTATTGGCGAAGTATTAAAACATATTAACAGTATGTTATTCTTGTAATGGTGAAAGTATTAAAACATGTTAAAAGTATGTTATTCTTGTAATGGTGAAAGTATTAAAACATATTAAGAGTATGTTATTCTTGTAATAGTGAACGTATTAAAACATATTAAGAGTGCTACTAGTGTATTGGCGAGTATTAAAACATATTAAGTGTATGCTATTCGTGTAATGGCGAACGTATTGAAAACACGCTAAGGGCGTGTAACTTATGCACTGGACATTTCTGCACAGACACGTGGGTGAGGTAAATGTACAGACGTGTACCGTACGTTTATTACACACAGTATACACACCATGGGTAGAATGAACAAACTTGACGTAGTTCACGTCTCGTCGTAAGCCTTCTTTTTCTTATATTGTTACGACGAGACGTAAGCTACGTCTTGTTTGTGCATTCTACCCAAGGCTATCTGGTATCCTCGATTCTACCCCACGTCGTGAAGATCTGTCTCCAGAAAAACTCACCCTCGAATGTTACATAGGTACAAAGCGTGCTATTGGACTCCCCAGGGGAAAAACTGAATGATATAATATCAGGATAAATATGAGAAGAACTGTATAAAAATAAATGAAGAGGAAACCTATTACATGTTTTCTTTTAAATATAAACAAATATTATAAGATGAATCTTTAAATCGATATTCATGGTAGGTTGCGGGAACAGTTTTTTTAAATACAGAAAACGATTGCTATAGATACAATTTGAATGAGTTTAACACCCATTTTAATGATCTTGGGTAAAGTAATCCTTCTTATTCTTATATTGTTACGACGAGACGTAAGCTGTCTTGTTTGTGCATTCTACCCATTTGTGCAGGCCACACCGACGTAAAACAAAGAATGCATTATTGAGCTATAACACTTATTCAATTCTATTCTGCAGCTCTCTTATTTTAAAACCTTTAGGAATAGCATGTGAAGCCACCAGAGATTACTTCTATCAAGTGAAACATGACCTAATGAAAAGAGCTACGTGAAGTCCTGTCTCTCTAGCGTATGTTGGCGACGTATTTTGAGAAACGTGCTCTGTCGGTTGTTTTACCATCAGAGTTATAAAGCTCGATACGACACGAACACCTCTGAATGAGTGACGTCGTTGCTGAAAATCTGCTTGGTTGGTCCTTTCACACTAAACATACAAACATCTAGCGGGATAATAAATGTGGATCTATATGAGAACATCATTCATAAATTACATTATTCAGTTAAGATTGTACGATTTAAACGAACTATTTTTCTTTCTTTCAGTCACTCAAAGGCGAATATTTCAAGTTAAAAATTTGATTCGATTTTATAAATGTACATCTGTGGTTTGGAGGAGATAGCAGATACAGTTACAAACCTTGCTTGTCATATAACATATTAACATTAGCTTATTGGATTGACATACTCCACTCCGAGCAGATTTTGTCCTCTATAATATTCCCAGGTTGTGACCGACTGGCCTACTGAGCATCCAGGTCACATATTATCATATTACGGTTGTCTTAGACTAATTGCTAACTTTATGTACGACAAATGCCAAAAGTTCGGTAAGATCATGGTTACCCGTTGACGAACTAGCTCAAGGGATCATTATAACTGAGTTAATAAGTACCCTCCGTGTTCGTCTTAAAAACAGCAATCTGAGACGCTTCTAGATCAGTAACTCTTCCCATACTAGTATCAAATACACTGCCCTCATTTCTTAATTACCAAATATTAATAATTATGTTGAAATGTCACGCCGAATGCGTTGTTTTTTTTCCTTTAACTATGAAGACTTATTTATTTGCTGAGAAGAAATGTTTAACTTTAACAATTACAAAAAAAAACAACAACAAAAAACCAAGTAAAATCAGTGCTGGTAAAACTGTATCTACCCTCATGCTTTGAACATTTTTTTTTACTGTTTTTGAATGACATTTTCCGCGGCGGGACATAGTTTGTAGTCGGTATTGATTCAGTGTGTTTTCGTTTTTTGCCCTTACTAAAGCGCTATTTTACTTTAATTTTGGACTAAAATGTATCTTTAATATGATTATTGTGATGTATGATCTGTTGATCCAATGTTACATAATCTGTGTTTAAAAAACAACAAACATAATTTCCGTTTACTTATTTTCGACCCTGTGCTTCTTTCATGATCTAACTACATCCCTATTAGATTAAAAAAAAACCCACAATAACTCGATTTTCAAGGTTCTCTGATTTCGTTTCACGTCTCTATCTTCTCCAAAGGGCACAGCTTTAGGTGAAGCCTGGTAGAGGAATGACTGGATTCGATTTCATCCCAAAACCATTGTACGATCCTGCAGGGGATTGCATTTTGGATCTCGGGATTCTGCCAAGGCTCTATCGGCCGATCGCGGTCTATCTAGAGCGCAATCAGTCTTTAACCAATAATCAAGATAATATCAATTTTAATCGATTAAACAGAACTTTAGTCCCTCTCTCGACCCGTCACCTTCATCCGACTGTCCATCAAGATAGACAATACAGATTGAGGGGGTTTGGCACACAACTTAGAGTAATTGCCCCTGGTATGTTCAGCCTGGATCAATAAATGTAGATGTTCAAGCTTAAAACTCGGGAATACAAGTCTTGTGAACAATGGACGACAGCTTCTTGTCAAAGTGTACCTTTCATACAGACGCGGGGAAGGTTGCTGTCACCATGGTAACCAGCTAGAAAGACGATTCACCGCGTTGTTTATCGTCATAAGGGCAAGCCAATCATTATACAGAAACCCATTATTCCCGCAATCACTGACATGCTGAAAGACAAATGATTGTTATCCCCTCTATAATTTTCGCTATCCACATTTTGTAGTTAGATAAATCAGCTTTCCGCACACAATGAGATATTGGCAGAAGATAAAGGTTGTAATTTTTCCAAAGTCTTGGACTTTCCAGTAAAACAACAGCAGGTCGTGTCTTTGATTTTTGCCTGGTTACTTTGCCTGAGACCGCCAGAAAGTTCAGTCGTTTACTGGTTTAGTGCTCTGGGCCTGAGAACAGGGGTTTACGGTTTGGATCTCAGCTAACACGGGAAACCTAAGCTGTTTAGTTTGAGATAGTTCACAAATTGAGAAACTTACATCGTATAATTACTGGAACGTCAGCAAACAAACGAAACTTGATAAGATAAAACAACACTTTACGAGTCCACACGGGAACATTTGTTTTGTTACAGCGTAATGCAATCATGATATGCAGAACTTCTTTCATTGAAAATGCAACATAAATGATATTAAAAAGATATAAGTAGACAAATACTTCAACACATGCACAAATACACAAATCTAACGTCTAAAAATGGAAAAAAATATCTATAGTAGGCCTAAGCAGCATTCCTTGGTTGTGTGGTGTGGGAGTCGCAATTTCTAATTGTAGTTTTCAAACTCATAACAATTTCAGTTATTTATACTCTTCTACAGACAAGACCCCGTAGTTTTTTTTTATTTTTTTTTACTTCAAATGGTTTTGGCACACACACAAAATGAAAGAAGAGAATGCATTGTGGTAACATAACCACATTGTTAAATGTGCACCCTGGGTGTCCATCTTATTTTATGAGTAACATTATGATTATAATCACTCAAACTAAACTTTTATAAACTTTGGCAATAAAAGAGTGCATCGCGTTAGAGAAGCCACATTGATTGTCGTATATGTTTGAACCCATGATATTGAAATATATTATCGTTCAAGGTTATGTCTTCATAACTAAACCTCCATCTGTATTCAGCCGATCCATTCGCCCAGAGTCTGCCTGGTTCTTGACGCCTATTAACCTTTATACATACACATCTTGATCTTCTGTTAAACTTCTAAGCTGGACAAAGTCAATCAAATCTTTTAGCGGTGTTCTTTTTCAAGTGTGAACTCGACACGATCAGATGCCTTTGATTTGAATATCATCTAGCTTTGCTTGCTGTTGAATGATCTCCTTGAACATCTTTAGCATCCATCAGCTGGTGTTCAAATTTGAGAATCAAACTACTCCGAAGACAATAGCCTTTTCAAAATAGTAATTTATTTATTCATTTATATTGTATAGAACGAGGATTGGGCTACCTTCTCTTGTTTTGAAGTCAAGTAATAAAGTTGTTATGTTAGCATAGTTTTAGCTTTGAATGTTTACATCATTTGGGGGGTCTCTCTAGATACCATCAATCTTTCTTATGGAGATAAATATATTTATCTTGGCATCTCTCCATGTTAGAAATGCCTCACGTTAACCCTGCCTCCTCTACAGCTGACCCCAGCTCGCTACCCGTACATTAAGCTTACATCTAGTGACGCAACAACTACTAGGCGCTGTTGAGATTCAGACAAGGCAGGCTAAATGTAAATCTAAAGAAGTCTATGAAGAATAACAGAGTGTTTCTAGACAATCAATAACAACTGTTTGTTTCCTGTGTCCGCAGACCAGAGGCATGTTTCTATCGATTGTGCCTGGAAGACAGCGAGACGAGACATGGAGACACACAGCCCGGTCCTGGTGAGCTGACAGCTGATGATGACACTTCCCACAGCTCAGAAAATTGACTAAAACCATTATACTAGTAATATATGGCTTATTATGCCGAGCAGTTTGCCGATAGCCAATAAAGTCATGAAATGACGTTGATTTCTCAAAACCAATATGGCAATTCTTTCAAATCAAACTTCACATTTAAGTTTGAATCATTGCTCGAGATTAAGAAAGACTGAAATATCCAATTAGTTTTTCCAAAGCGTTTACAAATGTTTATAAATCATGGATGTCAGCTGTTTTGTTTAGAACCTAGTGCGATGGCTTGAATTTCATTGATGATTAACATCCATCTGAAAAGTTGTGGACCCTGAACTGCCTCACGTCCTAGTCTGATGCGTCACGGTGTTGGAACGGCATCCCGACCTGATGCAGGCCCTCAACGCAACGCAGAACGGCACCGTAGCGGAGACAGGGCCCACGTCGTTCCCCAGCTCAGCCTTCCCCGCGTGGGCTCCGTCCGTGGCCGTGGCCCTAGCCATGTTGAGCTTCCTGGCCGCCTCGTTCTACATCCGGCACCGCAAGGTCGTCAAGAAGCGCGAGCTGCTCATGGACTACTTCCACATAATCTTCCAATATGGCGGCCTGCGCAGGAAGCGGATGGTCGCCGCGCTCTGCAACACGAACGCCATCACGCTGAGAGAGCTGGGCCGCTCCTTCATGATTAGCTTCGACTCGGTCAACAATCCGGAGAACAGCTGTCCCTTCTTCCTGGACGACAACTCCGCGTTCGATGGCAGTCAGAACCTAGCTACGAACAACACACACAAGAAAACGTTCTTTAACCGAGCCATGCTCAACTCGAGGAAGTACCGACTGCCGTTTAGGCGGCACCCGACCCAGTTGTCTGACGAGAACCAAGGCACATACCCGGTGTCCTTCCACGACATCCTCATGAAGTTCAAGTCCAGGCGGCCCCCGCCCGCTCCCCCGGGCACGCCTTGCATGAGGCCCCGGAGTAACACACAGAGCAAGATGCAGGGAAGTTCCATGTGCACCATCCACGGCGACGACTTCGATTACCAGAAATACATGGAGGAAAACGAAATCAACTCGCCAGTGTTTTACCGGCGTATGAGGCGCAACGCGTATGTACCCCAGAACAGCCCCAAACAGAGCTCGAGATTCGCCGACCTGGTAACGGAAGCCAAAAGGCATTCCTTAGGGAGCGGGTTCCACGATCACATCCTAAATGAGGGCAAGAGAAATTCGGAGCCATTTGAGCACCAGGGGGAGGGCCGAGTGTTCCAAGTCTACGGCGACCACCTCACTGCCCCAGGGGCGTCCTCGTCCCCCCGCAACCTGTGCGAGCCAACCATCCTGGTCCATTCGGCCAGCTCGGACTGGTCAAACGACGGCAACGGCTGGACAGAGCTTCCCGGCCCGTCCGGCGAGGGGGGCGTGGTGTTCGTGCGGCGCCTGTCCCGTGTTGACGCCCAGCTCGGGGAGTACAGCTACAGCCACGACGCCAACCCTCAGCTGGGGCTCGACAAGCGGGCAAACCTCCGTAAGGTCAACGTCCAGTCCGCCAGCACCAGCGAGTATTACAACTGTCTCCAAAGCGACAAGACCGTGTGCCAGACACCAGACAGGTCCCCAGTGAACACTTCAGGCGAGAACACGCCCACCCGAGAGTCCGACCCAGGCCCCCGGCAGGCGAGCGGCAGGCGAGCGCGGGGCCGACTAAGCCTGGGAGAGATCGCCGTGAGTAACCTCAACCGCAGGATCGACCTGACCAGTGAGAGCCTCAGGGACTATTACCCAGAAGCCTCGGATCGCTCCAGGAATAAATGGACTCGGTTCAAGCATGTCTTCAGCGGCAGTCGAATAAGTTCGTCGGAGAGCTCGAGCATTCCACCCAACCAGTCTAGTGGTAGAGGGAAAGCGCTAGGGCCTTCCATTGTGGACGCCAAGAAGAAGGGTCAACAGCCAAACAGAACACGCTGGCAGAAATTCGTGAATGTGTTCACAGGGTTCCGGTCCTTGCCTGAGCAAAACTCTACCCCGGGCCACATGCCAGTGCCCAGCGGAAGTCGGAGTTTTCCGGTGGGTTTTGACATGAACTGCTCAGAGTTCAGCCATGCGCGCTCCGACAGTATAGAGCTGCCTCCCTACGACCTGGAGCCTGGGACTCCCGGAGAAGACCAGGACATTCGCGCCGCGCCGGTCTACAAGTCTGATGACGGCCCGCGCCAAGGGCTTGGTATCTCTGACGTATACCAGCCCTACAGGAACCTCCCACCCAGCTCGCCCAGGGAGGAAGTCCCCGCCTCGCGAACCGGCAGCCGCAGGTTCAGAAGCGTGCTGTTGGCCTACAAAGCCACACGCCCATCTACGTACACGGGGAGCAAGCGCTATAGAAAGCGCCATGACTCTGTGACCAACTCCGCCCACGCGTCGCCTTACCACTCAGCCGCCAACCCACGGACCTCGCCCTCCCGCCGCGGGCGCTCGACCTCTCCACTGGCTGGGGAGAACGCCTGGTCCCACGCCGACACCACAGACCGGGGCGACCTGGGGGACCGCTCTAGTAATGATAGAGATCCGAATCAACAATCAGACACTGACCCCCGCCTGGACTACAGCCCTCGCCACAACCGCAGCCACCGTCACATACACAACTCTTTCCAAGACCAGAGACCGTTCCCCCAACCAGACGACTCGGCAGGCCAGTCACCCAGCTCGCCGTCACGCACAGCCCAGGTGGGTCCAGGTGAAGGGGTTGCCCTCTCTGGACACTGCAGCTCTAGCGACACAAGGAACGCGCACCGGCTCAACTCGGAGTTGAGCACTGGCAGCGAGTGTTCCACGGACCAAACCCTGCGGTCGCTGCTGCCAGCGGAGGACACACTGCCGCCCCGGCCATACGCAGCTCAAACTTTGCTAGACCCGGACCACTGGAAGGATGGAAACAGTTCAGAATCGATTTACTATGACACGTTGAGCTCGCCATTTTCTTCTCCCCTACCAACACGTTCTTTCTCCCAAAAGCGCGCGAGCACGACGTCAAAGAGCCGCGCGTCTCCTGTGCACCAGACTCTGACGCCGGAGCGGGCGCGGCACCCCCTGGCTTACTCGGACCAGCGGCTGGAGAGGCGGGGGAACGGGCAGGAACCGCTGGACTGGCGCTGGTTCCGTCGCCGCTCAGAGGAAATCCGCTCCCAGAGACTAGAGCACGCCAGCGTGGCGCGGAGACGGTCTGCCGTGAGAGCGGCGTCCAGCATCGGGAGCTCGCTCATCGCCCCCACAGAAACAATCCTCGTCCCCATGACCATCAGCGCGCCAGACTCGCCCGCCTCCTCGCGGCCATCATCGCCGTCCATCGGGCACTCGCGCGACAACCTCCACCCTGGCCGCAAGCCCGGCCCAGATCCGCGCAGCAGACTGAGCCTCGTCCAGTACAAAAAGCACGCCCCGATCAGACTGACAGTGTCCTGCCCCAGTGGCTCGGGGTCTGACACGACAATCCCCATGACAGATGACGGCGAGAAAAGCCTGGGCAGCAGCCAGGACCTGGCCCGAGACTGTCGCGATCTGGCTTCCAAATGGGCCAGTTCTTCGTTACCAGCGCCGCAGGCTCATCCGGAGAAACTGTCGCCGCCCAACAACCTGCCTCGGCCAGCTCCGCCTCCTGGTGGGCGGGGTCTAAGCAGACTGGGCGTGGCGGACCTTATCGGGGCCTGCGGGTCAGGCGGGGATGTCAGGGGTAACGCGGGCAGGCGGCACGGGAAACTTCTCAGGCAGACTAGCCAGGACGTGAAAACAGGAGCTCCGTTCACTCCGTGCTCAACCTGGGGTAAGTACGCAGCCTTGGATAAGTCAGGCAGAATTGGTTACCTGTACTCAGGGCTTGACGTCAAGCTGAGCTTAGGATACGATAGGGCCAAGTCTAAAACAGAAACGATCTACAATACAAAAATACAAAAAAAAGGAGTAGGATGGTACAACTAGAACCAGGTTTTTTTCAATCATGAAAAAGGTTTGGCTTTTAAAGGGAAAATAAAAATAGTCTATTGTGTCTTAGTGAGTTTGATAAATTTTACAAAGTGGAGATCTTTAGAGAACCATTTACAATCGGGCAAGACAAAGGCACACCCATACCGCAAACAGCCTTGCTCCCCCTCGATAAAACAAACTATATTTAGTTGCCTCTGCGGCTGTCGCTTGATTTAAACTCGATCTTCCTTGCCCAAGGAAATAGGAAAAAAAATATCCAAAATATGATCCAAGAATAACAAAAAAAAAAAAAAACGTGTAAGAAAAAAAATTCATCTTCAACCTTGCTTGTGCAATTCGTGTTTTTTCCCCCAGATGATTGCAATTACCACTATTTTTAGAAACATTGAACTGAAAATCAATCATCAACCAAAAGCGCCGTGTGTCAGAAGAATTATAGCAACTTTCTACTGTGTTTAATTATTTCCCGCCTGCGATTTCTAACCATCGAGTAGGCTTGGGAACTTGAATGTCCTTGTCTCTTCCCCTCCCCCCATGACTAACAATCGTTCTTTTCACCGCGTAATTATAACCAGTTCGCTCTCAATTTAAGATTAAGAAGCTGTTAAAGCCCTCGCATCCTTTTCATTTTAAGTCTAGATACTTGCTTTCACATTGAACGAATTAAAAACTATCTTTACTTGGATATATTCAAACCAAAAACTCAGCAAAATTTTAGCGTTAACATATAAACATCAATGACACCGATGTCTTCTGTAGAATAAATGATCGCATTTCAAAGGTTTTTCAAACGGGAGCTTTCTAACACTGGCTGTATTTTCCCGATCGTTTAAAATATAACTAAATTGTCGGTTCTATAAAAGTTTCACATCATGCATGTGACTAGATCTAGTGGCCACAATCGTTGCGTATGACTAATTCATAGAACGGTTATGATAAAAGAATAATTATCAGGCTCAGCATATCATATCCATAGTCTTAGCCACATTTGTTTTTGATTAATAAGATAGGGCTCTCAAACATACTCTGCCAGTTAAAACTGTTTACATTGGTGAAGTAAACTACTTTTGTAAATTCTCACTACTTAGTCTGTGTCACTGAAATGCGAGACCGTTTTTTTTCTGTTTTCACAAACCATGACTTCGTGTGATTACTTTCATCATTTAAAATTGATTTGGTTTGTTCCTGTCTCATGTAGTAAGTTAAGACATTTTCGCCTCTATGGCGACACATGAGCGCAGGGTAGGAGGTCAACAACTCCGTGTTGAGCTGCTCTTTAGAACATGGGTTCAATATTGCTTGGTTAGATTATTTGTATTACTCTTCTGTTCTACTTCTCCAATATCTTCTATATAATCTGTAAACTTTAGTTTCTAGTTTTTAAGTAATAGTCACAGTTCTGCTAATAAACTTGAAGATTTACTTCAAACCGTGACAATAAAGTTTGGGAAAACATAACTGTACCAAAAAAACACGACTTACTGATTCTCTCCTCTCTCTCCCACCATCCCCCGCTCAGAGCAGACAACTATCACCCTGGATGAAAGCTTTGAGCTGGACAACGCTATCAGGATGCCGACCTCAGTTTTGACATCACCAGCGCCCTCACTACAACCACCAGTACAACAAGCACTACAGCCACCACTACAACCAGAACTACAACAGCCACAGCTAGCAGTCTCAATATCTGCTCTCGGCCTTCAGGATACGTCACTGACCTTGGACACAGGCTTACTTCCGGCCAGGATTCGAGCGTCGTACGATACTCTAATTTAGCCGTCCAGCAAGCGGCACACAGGGCTAGTTACCCATAGCCACTCTTTGTCTAAGCTGGGTACATAGCTTTCGTAATCGCCCTTCAAATACGGACTGTGCTAACAATTTTTGAAAGACCGGAATATCTTAATTTCTATAACACAGCGCCCGTCGCCTATCAAGGGTCCTTTTAGAGTTAGATGCCTCCCAGTTTGAAAAAATAGGCGGCAGGCAGCTGAAGAATAATTAATGGTCATTGACAAGGATATTAACGATACTACCAAATTCGGCAATAAAATTATGTAACTTGTTTTGCTCCTACAATGTACTGCCATTACTGCCTTTTCACATTTTTCAGCCCCATTCTTGCCACACTCGCCACTCATAATTTTAAGGCAGAGTTGGTGCGCGAAATCTCGGAAGGTTATAAAGTGTTAAAGGGTGCTCCTTGCTGGTGTCTATGATTCAAGTATGAAAATTAATTGTCTATACATAAGGCTACTGCTTTGTTTTGAGTAGGAGAGGAAACATTAGTGCACGGTGAAAAACAAATTAAACCATAGGGATTGAGAATTCGCAAAAAAGCGACTCCGATTTCTTGGAAGTCGAAAAAAACATGAATAAAATGCATTGGCGCTACATGGTTACTCACACAAGAGCTTAATGTTGCATCAACAATCCATAATAGCATTAAGAATACATGTATGCCGGTAGTCACACTAGTTTTGAGACATGCATACTCACAGTACCATCGCGTATTATGAGGGACTGAAACACTGGTGCCATTTAGTGGTATAGTGTGCCTATGTATACATTTTAACATAGCATAAAAAAAACATTGAATGGATAGGCCGGCGACACTTTCGCAAACCAGATCTAAATAGCGAGGAGTTTATCTACAGTCAGAACTTTAGGATCAATCTCTTATTCACTTTCTAGTAAGCTCAGGATTAAACAAAAGTTGATTTCAAACATGAACAAACTTTAAAGTGAAATAAAATAGTACTTCATAAAAGGTTTGATTTAATGATAGATATGGATTTTAAACGAATTGATTTAAAGAGAAATCCAATGCTCATTAGGCGTATATATTCTTTAGGTTAGTCGAGCGACTATGAGTTAAATTTGTATAGTAAAAACCGACCCCGCAGTAATAGACATGCATCTGGATGTGGATCTGTATAGCGTCGGGCGATCGATGATCTAATCTGCGTCTAGCGAAGCTACCCTTCTTGTTGGTGTTATTATTATTAATATGTGATATAAAACATTCATGGCAATCAGGAAACGCTACATACTGCCATAGAAAAAAACTGTTTTTTGTACATTTCGGTCCCTTGATGTTTGACAATCGATATAAAAATAATAGAAGGGTCTATAAATACTGCGACGGGGACGTTTTAAAATTCCCCGCCTAAGCAATGATGACATCGGATAGAACTTTTCCTTAATGTCCGTTCTTTTTATTCTATTATTTATTATTTACTTTGCACTATGCATTGTATGGGAAAGGGGGATAATTACTAATTACTATGCTTGCCTATCTCAGGGAAGAAAAGCCCACCATGATGCTCCATCAACGTTAACTGGACGATGCCGGCCCATGTCTAAGTATTGTTGGTTTCTCTGCCAAATACATTCTCGTTGTTTTTGTTACTACATGTCATATTCTGTTAGTCTGTGATAAAATTTAAAGCCATATGGCTAGTTATCATGTCCTTTCACTGACAGTTCCAATAGCATCTATCAGAAGGTAAAGTACAGTATTATGTATTGTACAAAGACAATATTATTTTATGTTTAATTATAAAGTTGATGTTACGCTCGGGGTGAAAAAAAAGTCGACGTACACGTATTTAACTTACAGCTGCACGATCGCAAGTTTGATAAAGGCGTCCATAAGAACACAGAGCCAATGGGCAACAACAACAACAAAATGTTCATAAAAAGGAATAAAAAAGAGAATTCTACATTTATAAAACAGAAACGTAGAATTATTTAAAATTCCAGTTCCATGTCACAATTGAAAATAGAGATAAATAATCTATAGATACGCTCGTAGATTGTTGAGATTGAGCAAACTGTGTTGAACCAACATTGTGTTCAAATAGCTCGAGTGGGAGTATCTTCAAGCTAAAGAGGGCGAGGTAGCGCTGGAGTTAGGGCCGCGCCTAGAGCCACAGCAGGATCAGGTTCGAGCTTCGTTCTGGCCGCCACGTTTTCCCTACTACTTCGGACCGAGTGTCCAGATTATGTGACCAGCCAACTCCTGGCTATCCCAACATGGATGCCCATCACCATATCGGATCTTTCTTCAGACCAGATATCCGCGATTTGTCAGAGTTTGCTAAAGGTTTCTGGCAGTCAAGCATAGCGCTAATTATGTTATGGTTGTTGAAAACTTTGAGTTATAAGATTTGACATTTCTCGGCCTTTATTTATCTCGCATCTCGCTAGCAAATACAGCCAATTAGCAATGCAAGGTAATTGTGAATTTTCTGGTCTGGTAAATGGAAATGGAATTACCCATTGCAGGAGAGCGGAGAGAGAGAGAGAAATAGATAGAGATAGAGAGTGATAGAGAGAGCGAGAGCAAGAGAGATATGGAGAGAGAGAGCGAGAGAGAGAGAGAGAGAGAGAGAGAGAGAGAGAGAGAGAGATCGGTCTGTTTGTTTTCATATCTAATATAGCCTACATTGTATTTCTCCACCATCAAAACTGCACGCATAATGTTGTTTATCAAAACTGTTTTTTCTTTACTAATTACATTGTACCTCAATCTTTTCAAACTCATATGACTTTCATAACATTGAGCAATCCTGCACAAACAATTTTAGACTGAATTGTTACTTATTCTCTGAACCAAAGCCTTCATCATGATTGTATTGCTGGATTTATGTAAGCCTGCACCCTCCCTGTTTGTACTAGAAGTCCTGTGGTCGAGTCGAACCCTCTTATGCGTACCTTGTCTAAATATGCAACGGCAACGGGGTTAAGGAACTTGCATAAACACCAATATGAATCGTATACTTATTAAAACTATTCATAAAACGTGCGTTCATCGCATACCAATAGGCGAAAAACCTACGTTATAATAATTGTCCTGATGGGGCGAGTCCTTGGTAATACACTGAACCACGCATTTCTCTGTCTGTCTCTCCTTCCCTCCCTCCCCCATCGTCCTCTACTACTCACAACCCCTCCCTCACCTCCCCCTCCTCTCTTTCTCTCTCCCTGTCTGTGGGAGAGCTCAGATCAATAATTATTGTTTGAACATGTTGGTTTAAGCTCAGCGTGTGCATTCATTTCTTTTGTCTGTTTAAGACAGAACTTAACTGGTTTGAAACATTTCTTTTTCTAAATCATGTTTGAATGGCAATGTTTTTTCTGCAATAAACTACTACCGTATACCACGTTTCCAAATCCTTTGTATGTTTTATCCTTATCGTATTAACAGCATGTACAGGCTATTTGCAGCTTGCAATGGTAAATACATACACACACACACTCTCTCCCTCCCTCTTTCTCATTTAACCGGATTAGACAAAATCAATCTACTGACTGAAGTTCCCCAAGCCACACACCAGAATTCAAAAAGGTAGCACAGGAGGCCAGATAGCTCAGCCGACGGCACTTTGGACTGAACTAGATAAGGTTCGGGATTTAAAACTAATAATGTGTTGCCGTCAAAGATTCTACGAGGAACTTATGAGACTTGAACTAAACCAGGGTTAACTGTTTTCCTTGTTACTTTAATAGCCAAAGTAGACATTGTGACACACGTGACACATAATCCGTCACCGAGCGCCCTCCTGCCCTCCGCACCTCTCAAACCACTCCTCAAACTGTCCTCCTTATGAAGCCCTATCTATGGGGCTAGATAGCTCAATCAGTAGGGCGCTGGCCCTTCAACCAGGGCGTTCCAGTTTCAATCCTCGGCTGGTCCCATTCTACACTTGACAACAAAAACATAGTTTTTATGACTTTCGTTTCGGCAAACAATCAAACAATAACAAAACAATATAATTTTGGTGTAGAGCAAAAAGTATTTATTTTGTTAAATTGAACAACTTGATGAGATTCATACATACATCATGGTAAATCCAAACAAAGGGTATCCATGACAACTATGTTTCGCCATACTTACAATGCTGGCTGCCTCTAACACAGGCGTTATGCTAATTAACTTGACAAATAATACTTTAAACACAAAAAATAAAATCAGAGGGCGTGTTTCACTTTCTTAATTGACTTATTTTCCATGGACGATTTGAAACTAGTTGCAATAACAATGTGGAGCAAATATTCAGTATATAAAAATATATTTAAAATCAATTGTCAGATCTGATCAGTTTTACCTCACGGGTTCCCTAAAAATCTTATGTAGAAATGGGTGCTTCAGTTAAGATTCGAACGATAGACCTCCTGCTTATCAAACCGCAGTATCGCCGACTGAGCCTCCTAGCTTCGCAGTATGTAAAGACTAATTGTTTTGTCAGCTCTGTACATGCACTTTCTTCTATAAATAGAGGACAATTAAGATCATTTACTAGTAATATGGCTAAAAAATGCTCAATTCTGTATGGCTATCAAAACAAAATATGTTCGAGAGAGATCTTACTGTTTGTGTTTCCCTTATCCAAAGTAGATAAAACTAGCTTCAGTAGCTGGGACCAAAGATATTGATAAACAAAATACCTACCAAGAATCGTTATGGTTGTAATGACTCTTACCATTTAGAAAATACAAGGCTTCAATGGGATTTCAAAGGGTTTGGCTATTTCAGTAGAATGTACAAAGGAATGAGCAGGACTGTGTTAGTACACTGGGTATATTGAGGACCTCTCCACATAATTATATTAAGGTACATGTATGTTCCTCTTTTGGCCTTGGCACCAGCTCAGTGGACAAGGCACAGCCTCAGGGGACGTGTGGACAGGGAGGTCATCAGGTGGTGAGAAGACTTGGTCTACACTCAATAACAGTCTCAGTGTCTTTACAACGTAAACATATAGGCCCCACTTTAGAGCTTGGTAGTTCCAGCAAGACAGAAATTAATGGCTGAAAATATGGGACAACAGACAAATTGGTTGAGCTATGTAAATTGTGATTTAGCTGGATCGTTTCTTCAAACAAGGCCAAGGGGAATGTACTGGATCTGTTAAACAAGATCCTGCCCACCATGGGAGGGCTCACGTAGTTATAATACATGTACGTACATCGTCAGGAAGGAGAACAAACAGGATCATCATACTAACAACAAAACTTTGCTTATCTCTGACTACTGAGAGTTAGCTACTGCTTCTTATCAAGCTTAATAACAGGATGGATTAAAAAAAAAATTCATCCAATGGGGTAATGTTTAAAATTTAACAACAAAAATAATGTACAAAATTCACAGTAAAAGCATTTTCAGATCAAAACTGACCAAACTAAAAAAAAGTTGGTTAGTGGGAACAAAATCAAGGGAAATTTCCAAAGTTTCACAGCTGTATATCCGGAGTACATGACAAGTCTACAAACATTTAGTTGATGATGGTTTCAAGGAACCCCTACTGCTCAGCAAATCTATTCGTTGACAAAAGTCACAATGAAAAGTTTGAATATAGAAATTGACTGAGCACCGTCAATAAAACAACAAAACAATAATGTGTTTCTTAGGTTTTTGTCAGGAATGGTGTATAAGGTAAAACAGCTTTCGCACAAAGCAAAAATACAAATATTAAGCAAAATTAAACAAAGACAAAACAACAACACCATGATAATAATTTGTCAGGTTGTAAACGAAAAAGTGAAATATTTCAAAATTACTAGCACATCCTGATAAAATGTACTGCATGTTATTGTGAGAACAACTTTGTGTTCTGAAAAGGCTATGGTGAAAATTCATAAAGTTAAAAAATATTTCGGATAACAAGTTCAACTTTTATCAAGGCCAACAATTTTGAAACCAGTTGATCAGAAACAGTTTAAAGCATGATCAAACAGGAGAGATTACTCAATGTTTCAAAGTTGGAGAGACATTGTTATGCTTTTTCTTGAGTGTATTCCTTCAGTTTCTTTAAAAACATTTTTTTTAGTTTTCTTTCTTTTTTTGTTTTATTTTTTGTTATGACAGGCCTATATAGATCTTTTTACTTCTTTGTAAAAATTGTTTACATAAACAGACTAGATATAAATAATGTAAAGTACCAGAGTCTATACATAATAATTATTGAATAAAATGTTTCAATAACAGAATTTGAGTACATAATTTTTAAATTTAAAAAATCCTCTATCTGGATTGTTTGCTTAGTTTTATATGGATGGAATAAGAGTAAAGTGTCAACTGCCACCTCAAAAAGATTTGTAGAAAAAAAATGCTTTAACACAAAAATATACATTATTACTACACATAAGGTTAACACAGTATTAAAAAAAATACAGCGATTTTCATTGCTTTCCTTGGTTATTTTTCTTACTATATAAGACAAAATAATTGTAATACAAAACATAAAAAAGAGTCGAATCCAGGAGACTCCTTTTTATGGTTGTGAGAGACCATGTTCACTTTTTTTTTTTACTGGATGTTACCAAACAAAAGTTGGTAATATTCTCGAGAACTCATTATTTTCACAGTGCCAGCTCTGCCCAACTTGTTGGATTAGCAAAATTGCATTTTTTTTTTTAAACAAAATGATCTGAAAGGATTTTCCTTTAAAAAAAATAATCAAAGAAACACAGCAACATAAACCAGATGCTGGTCACTGGAGATAAATATCATGGACAAGTTTAGACATTCTAATCATCCAAGAAATAGAGAACTAGAATACAATGATCAAAAAGCATCACAGTTTGTAGGGTTACAGCAGCAGATTCATATGAAAATCACTAGGTCAAACAAAAGCATCCCATTTAATTGGGAACAATTATGCGAATGCACATTTAAAAAATGTTTATATTGGGTCTATTTTCATAAACAAAGCTCATCGATAAATGAAATACATTTTGATAATAATACTTTAAGCCTGAACAATCATTCCTAAATTTATTTTCAATAAGAAGTGATAAAATTATTTACCTAAATACTGAGGAATGTAATCTGCAACAAAATACATTAGCAATTCAGTGACTGGTAATTGATATCACATAACAGGTTGCACTGATTAGAAGTAGCTTGTAAAATGTTGATAAACGTTCAAGGAACTGTTTCAGCGCACAAGTATAGGGATGGACATTTCTCAAAGACTTAGTCTACACAGTCAAAGTCATAAACTGCGCTTCAGGTTTTATGTTAGCATCAGTAGTGAGTAATCAGAAATGGCACAAAGTTTAAGCTATACAAAAAGCATATAATAAACATGTTAAAATAGGTCAAAACAGCAGAGAGGGTACCTTGGAAAAACTGCTCAATATTGAACAGAACTCTCCTACCTTGGAAACACTTCTTTTTGTTGAACAGAACTCTCGTACCTTGGAAACACTTCTTTTTGTTGAACAGAACTCTCGTACCTTGGAAACACTTCTGAGCTCTCTACCTTGGAAACAATTCTTTTTGTATAACAGAACTCTCGTACCTTGGAAACAATTCTTTTTGTTGAACAGAACTCTCGTACCTTGGAATCAATTCTAATTGTTGAACAGAACTCTCGTACCTTAGAAACAATTCTAATTGTTGAACAGAACTCTCGTACCTTGGAAAAACAATTCTAATTGTTGAACAGAACTCTCGTACCTTAGAAACAATTCTAATTGTTGAACAGAACTCTCGTACCTTGGAAAAACAATTCTAATTGTTTAACAGAACTCTCGTACCTTGGAAACAATTCTTTTTGTTGAACAGAACTCTCGTACCTTGGACACAATTCTAATTAATGAACAGAACTCTCGTACCTTAGAAACAATTCTAATTGTTGAAAAGAACTCTCGTACCTTGGAAAAACTGCTGAATATTGAACAGAAATTCTAATCGTTGAAAAGAACTCTCGTACCTTGGAAAAACTGCTGAATATTGAACAGAACTCTTGTAGCTTGGAAACAAATCTAATTGTTGAACAGGGGTCACAGCTTTCAACTCTTAGGGAAATTCCACTCAAAGTAAAGCTGTTCACTTCACCTGGTCTTTTCATGTTGTCAGAAGCATGTCAACCACATAATAAATCCCACTATCAATTGTAATTTTGATGAGTGGTGCGTCCTCTTGATTCTTCAAAGAAGAATCCTAAATAGCAACATCAGCAACAGTTGAGATTGGAACCTCAAACCTCTGACTTGCGATTACAGAGCTCTGCCTAAGCTACTCAGCCCTCTCTCATCCAGTTCAGCCAAGAGAAGATTCTATGCTCTGTGTTGGGTTCAAGAAAACCTTTCTGCCTTTTAACAAATTGTTAGGACAGTAAAGTCAGTTTGCAATGATTAAAATCAAATCTAATGCCCATTCATATATACAAAGTAAATTCTTCCTAGATAAAGATTCCACTTGTAAATTAGTGTTTATAAACAGTGGACATTAGGCATACATACATTTCTGCGTAAAATCATCTCCAATGTTTTTTATAAGAATTGGACAGGAATAAATTATGAAAACAGATTTCACTGAATTACATCAATAACATATGGATATAGATGTAATTTTTTAAAATTCACTGAAAATAGCAACAAAATAACATTTTTCAGCTTCTTGCATACCTTTGGTTTTAAGTAGATGGAACAAAACTGAAAGAGATTCAGAGCATATATCTACACATTTGAAAGATCCGTATCTCCTCTAAATATAAACAGTATCAACAAGATGTACAGCAACAGTAACACAAACAAGAACCAAGATCACAGTATGTGACAGACGGCACACTGCTTGACATTTGCGCGGGGCACGGCACCACTAGCCGGGATGCTGGAGCCCGAAGCTCTCCTGGCCTGCCTGGCGCCCTGCAAGCCCCGCTGATGACTTGACCTGTCCCCCCCAGGACTGCCCGCATCGCCCCCCGCGGAGAGATCCTCGTACGGAGACAGCATCACGTCTAGCAAGCCGTCGCGCTGGGGCCTGGGGTGGGGCTGACTGCGGGGCAAGCCTTGGCCGGGCCGACCCTCAAAGTCAACCTCGCTGAGAGAGCTCATGCTGGTTTGGTATCCGGAAAACCGGTCCGAGAATCGATGCGAGTCCCCAGGCCTGTGGGACGAGGAGATGGGGGCGGGGGGCGGAGGTAGGAACGTCGCGTCCACACAGGGGGCCAGATCGGGCTGGGTGTGGAGAGACACGCGCTGGACGACTTCAGCGTACTTGGCCTGGAGGTCAGCGTGGATACCTGTCCCTCCGTGACCTCCGACACCTGGAGATAAAGAATATGGTCAAGGTAAAGATTCGAGTTTATAAGTTCTATGTCAGCAAGTTGGCCATATTGCAGACAGAATAAATAGGTCAAACTAATACTTCACAATATGCTGCTGGGTAACATAGGCTGTGTTAGATTAAATATTTGTAAAGCAAGTATTGACCAAAGCCAAACAACTAGTTGTAAAAACCATATTATGGTTCTTTATAGCAAAGTGTTTTCCTTCTAGATTTTTAAAGAAGGATACTTTATCCCAAAAAGACAGAGCAGGGATACCTGGACTTTGTCCCAGGTTTTAAAATATTAATGATACCTACCAACTGTATGGAAGAGGGTCGGATTATTTAGGATCAACCCAGAAACCACCTAATTAGAAAACCTGATTGCACGATCTCCCCTCTCTCACTCAGCCAACAGACGTCCAATCTCATTTTTCCGCAGCTGACGACACAAACCAGACCTTCTCACCTTTCATGTCAATGTGCACCAGCTGTGAAAGGATGACAGCCATGCCACCAGGGGGTGGCCAACCCACGCGCTCCATCACGATGGGCAGGATTGGTTTGTGCAGCATGTCTGCCAACCACAGCTCTCGGTTGCACAAGTGGGACGCTGTGTACTTCGGCGTGATGCAAGCCACGACCAGCTAGAGGGAGGGGGAGGACACATCAGCATATAGAAGTGATGAAGCGATGAAGGGATGAATACACGTTTCAACTAATCAAGATTAAAAAAACAGTTTCCGGTTTTTTGTAGCACATCAAGGGAGACAAAGCTAACCCATTGAGCTTGGTATGATAGTTAAAATCATGTGTTACTCAGAAAGATCGATGCTCAAAACTCTCTTCTAAAACATTCTCTCAGTAACTTCAAAACCATTTCAAGCATATGAAGATGCACAAAACTAGAACACAAAGTCTGGCTGGAGACAAAACTTCTCTCAATCTAAGAGATATAGATAGCAGTAAAAGAGAACTCTCCGAAAAGCATGCGCCAAAACTGAAGCAAACAAAATTCACTTGCTTGGATGCTAATTTTTTCCTGAGCAATTTGAACACCCATGAGACTGACTTGACTCTATTAGCTTCAATCACTTCACCTTTGCTAGGCTAGGAAATGGTCACAGTTGTGAAAGGATTGAATCGCTAAAATAATTAACGTTTTAACCAGAACTTCCAATTCAAGTCTCAAATTACGGATTGTGAAGTATATATATTGGAAAGACCCTGGTCATTCCTGGATCAAGGGGAAGAACTCGCCGTCTCCTCACAGGTCACCTGGCCCAAGAACTCACCTTGCAGCCCCTGAGGCCCTGGTCTATCTTGGTGGAGAGCTGGTCCCCGCCGCCCATCTGACCGATGTCCATCCAGCAGGAGTAGCCGGCGCGCTCCAGGTGGTCCCGGAGCGCCACGACCTGGTCCTGCACGTCCCACTGGTAGCTGAGGAAGACCTGCGGCCGCTCCAGGTCGTGCTCTGGGGGGGCAGGGATACGCGTCAGGCGGTCTATACACAGAGATCGTCTAGCCTCTAGTTTTATAATTAGCAACTATGTTATATTGTGGACGAGTCCCGCAACAATTGCTCATGCTGCCGTACAGAGGTAGTGTGGGCGTAACAGGGCTCCCCGCTCAGCCGGTTACACACCCATGCCTCTCCAATCAGTGGGGGAGGACAACTGACAAATAAATTGTAGTTCTGGTTCTTTTTCCAATATCTTTAGCAAGCAGAGTTCATCCAATAACTAATATCTGTCTTTGGACTTGTCCAGCCCAAAACTGAGCATTAATTAAATTTAATAAAAACCAAACGCTGTCTTAACTAGTCATTGAAACATATGCAATGCGACAGAGTTTATTGATTAAGACAGCAAAGCTTATGTTGTTTTTTGGTTGTTTTTTTGCTTTTTTAGTACCAAAATATTAATTTTATGCAAAATAATTTTTAAAAATCTGCATCCAACCATATGTTAGAGTAAGTGATGATTCCCAATAACATGTCATGTCAGGGTGGAGTGAGATAAGGATTGTGAGGTGTTCCAGGTGTCTGAATAAACCTATCTGGTTTACCTTTGGCCTGCAGAATGATATCAGCGACGTCGTTGCAGCCAAGATGCTTCAGGTAGTGCAGCAGAACGTCCACGGACATGGTTGTGTTGCCAGAGGACACGATCCAGTCTGTCAGCAGTGCAAGTGATGGGTTCAAATCCTCGTTCAATGTGTCAATGCGGTTTTGTTTATAGCCTGACAAAAATAATGGGAACACATTGTGATATAATTTTGATGATAAATCCACGCACTATCAAACATTAAAAGACATATATCTTGTATATCTTGTAAGAACAGGATCCTAATTTAACAAATCCAAAAAGCAATCTCGGAAGGGGGGTGGGGGTGAAGGAAAGATAGGATAGCTAATGAAGAGGATGAAGAGAGGAAAATGCTGAAATAATTCATAAGTCTCTCTTTCAGGGGGAATAGTTTTCATATATGTATCATCTACAGCATCTAAACAGTCATTACTTGTACGCCCCTCACTCTGTCTCTTTCCAACAAACATTTCCCTATGTGTGTCTCTTCACCTTACACCATGTTTTTATCCTTTTTTCATGTAATCAGACAATAGGTTTTCTTCCTCCTTAAATCTAATCATACATTGTGTTTTGTACCTTGGGTTGGGTCTCTTTTTGCCCCTACTTTTAAAGCAGTCGAAATGGATATTTGAGGCATACATGCAATTTGCTCAGTTTTAAATACTCCAAGCACTGTAACTATGAAACTTACAGGTACTCACTAAATATAGTAGCGCACCCTGCAACTCATAAATGCTTCAAACACAAACTCAAACAAAAACACACACAAATACACTATTTGTATCCTACACCCACAGATACACTCTGTCTGTCCATCTGTCCCCATCCCTTCACCTCTTCCTCCCTCTATTCACATCTCCTCATGCGTCCCTCCCTCCCCTCCCACTCTCTCTATTGTCACTCTCTCTCTCTCTTCTCTATCTCTCTCATTCTCTCTCCCCTCAATATAACTGTTTCCGTGCTGATGTGCCATAAAAACTCACTGACTCTCTGACTCTCTCTCTCTCTCTCTCTCTCTCTCTCTCTCTCTCTCTCTCTCTCTCTCTCTCTCTCTCTCTCTCTCTCTCTCTCTCTCTCTCTCTCTCTCTCTCTCTCTCTCTCTCTCTCTCTCTCTCTCACCCATGACTTTAGCGAGAGCGGTCCAGTCCTGGTTCTCTGGCGCCCCGTTGAGCAGTTTGGCAGCGCCCTTCAGCCAGCTGGGCAGGTTGGGCATGTGCCGCTCGATGTTGCCGTAGCTCTGCTCAATCAGCACGGGGGAGATCACTGGCTCCTTCAGCTCTGATCAGACACAGTGGGAAGCACATCACCAAAAATTTCAGACTAAGGCATATTGCACATTAATTTGTGTTCATTACAATTATGAAACCTGAAAGTTGAGTTGAGTTGAGTTGAGTTGGTATTAACGTCCAATATCAGCACTATATAAGGCTATATTGTGGACGGGCCCCAAAACGGGCGTCTGACAATTGTATGTGCTGCCACACACGAGACAGGGCGGGGATACCATGACTCCTGTCTCAGCTGGTCACATTATACTGACACCGACCCAACCAGTAGGGAACGCAACCGCCAGGATTCGAACTCGGGATCTTTTGCGTCGGAAGCCGATGTTCTACTCCTGGGCCACCGCGCCCCCACCAAAAGTTGAGTTAATATTGGATCAAGTCTTTAGAGTAAACTTTGATACACTGACCAGTTGCTCAAAGTCTGGGAGTAACAGGTTTCACAATGGTAAAGGGTGGTTTCTTAAAAGTCGGCTTCACTACTTGGCTATATTGTGAACGGGAGCCTAGAGAAGGATAATTTATGCAGGACTTGTTCACACTATACTGACACCGACTCACCAATAGTAGAAAATGTCGTTAGAGTGAGGCTCAAACCTGGACTTCTTGCTTTGGAAGCCTACACTCTAAACCCAGCACTATGATGCTTACCTGCCAGGCTTCACAAACGGACCTGGTCAAAGATCGATCACTCAGCCCTCAAACTGCTACATCAGCTTCAAAGGCTCATATGACCTTGGCTTGCCCAGGATAGTTTCTTTATGTCCATATTTAGCCTCTTGTTTATTTCGTGGATGGGTACCATGACTATATTCTGACAACTCCAACGTGCTTCCAACATAAAAGGTCAAAGCCTTTATGTGTTATCATATACCGTCATTGGTTGAACCAAAAGGATACAATGTGAATGACCTCGAATCACACATGAGTTCATGATTGGAGGTCGTTGTCTTCTTAAGACTAAAATTATCTTTTTGAGGGGTAAATAAAGAACGATATTTAAAAAAGAAGAATTTTACTCTCTAGTCTTGTTTGTATAGGGCGCTCATGACACCTTACCTTTAGAATGTGGTGAAGGGAACCATTTCTTGAAAGACTCGGTTTTGACTCGTCGATGCTCACAGCACACAATCTTCAGAGAGGAGAGAATGAATGCAAAATCAACATTTTATCTTAGCAATTAATCTTCAGAGAGGAGAGGAGAAATGCAAACTCAACATTTTATCTTAACAATTAATCTTCAGAGAGGAGAGGATGAATGCAAAATCAACATCTTAGCAATTTTCTATTTTCCTAAAGGCGCTGTCCTAAAAAATATATATAATATAAAATGTTAAGCTTGGAACACATTTCAAATGAGGTTATCTCTGCTAAATATCTTAGACCCCATGCCATGATGGCCTACGACAGCTGTCAGATTTCAACAACACTTGCTGAATACATCCTCGGTTGTGGATTCGTTTTGCAGTTTTCAATATTTCACAAATGTATACTTCATCTTAGAAAAATAAATATTATTTTGCCATGTTAGCTTTCCAAAACTGAACTGAGGCAAATTAAAGTAAAACTAGCCTTAATCATAATCTATATTTCAGCACCATTGTTCTTACTACCCAAGATTTATCGCTTCAATACAGTGATTGTCTCATCTTCCTAACAGACTACGGTGAAACCATCATTCTTGCCAGGAAAAGACATGCTCGGTAGCATCATATAAACTCACTGTTAATTGGAAACTTATAAATGCCATACCAATACTGTTCATTGCAATTTTTCATACACACATACTTTCAAAATATATTATATTGTCTTGCTCTCCCCCCAGCTTCCATGTACTGCCAGATAGACATGACCAACTGACCTGTGAGGCAAGGCACTCGTCCAGATAGACATGACCAACTGACCTGTGAGGCAAGGCACTCGTCCAGATAGACATGACCAACTGACCTGTGAGGCAAGGCACTCGTCCAGATAGACATGACCAACTGACCTGTGAGGCAAGGCACTCGTCCAGATAGACATGACCAACTGACCTGTGAGGCAAGGCACTCGTCCAGATAGACATGACCAACTGACCTGTGAGGCAAGGCACTCGTCCAGATAGACATGACCAACTGACCTGTGAGGCAAGGCACTCGTCCAGATAGACATGACCAACTGACCTGTGAGGCAAGGCACTCGTCCAGATAGACATGACCAACTGACCTGTGAGGCAAGGCACTCGTCCAGATAGACATGACCAACTGACCTGTGAGGCAAGGCACTCGTCCAGATAGACATGACCAACTGACCTGTGAGGCAAGGCACTCGTCCAGATAGACATGACCAACTGACCTGTGAGGCAAGGCACTCGTCCAGGTCGAGGAAGTGGATGCAGTCCGGGTTAGTGCAGGCCTCCACCTGGTGTCGCTCGCACAACTTCCTGCACGAGCACGGGAAGCAGAACTTGTAGGCCAGCCGCTTCATCCACTGCGCCCTCAGCTCACTCAGGCAGTTGTCCAGGAAGTTTCGCACCTACAACACGACACACAGGAGACTGATTAGATCGCCTTGGCACTTGTTTTATAAATTCTTAATACTATCTGACTAGGGGGACAAAAATCAGTTTTAACGTAAGTCAATATCCTCAGGTTACTCAGGCAGTCCTTAACTTTTTCCTGTCACGCCACACAAGTTGCATGGGTTGATATGCTCTTGTGCTAGAAACCTTTTGTATTGATCTGCACACTTTACCTTTCAAAATAATAAAAAATCAAAGCTTTCAACTTAAAAATTTTTCAAGTCTCATTACATACGATAAAATTTAAATATACAGTGGAACACGTTTAAACCGAAATTTTAGGGGGTCTAATTTAAATTTCGGTTTAAACATATTTTGGTTTAAACATAGTCAAGACAAAACGAAAAAAAACCGAAAGGGACACAAGCCACGAAATTTGAATTTTCTTGCTTTGTGTGTCTGTGTGTGTGTGTGGGGGAGGGGGGGGATTGTTGTGTCATTTTGTTTTTTTGTCTCTTTTCTATTCGAATGTGGGAACAAATCTGGAATTTCTTTGGCCTTTTCTATGTTTTCTCTAATGCCAAGAATTGCTGAAAATGTAGAGTTCGATATTTCGTGTTTGCGTGGCACTCGTCCAGATAGACATGACCAACTGACCTGTGAGGCAAGGCACTCGTCCAGATAGACATGACCAACTGACCTGTGAGGCAAGGCACTCGTCCAGATAGACATGACCAACTGACCTGTGAGGCAAGGCACTCGTCCAGATAGACATGACCAACTGACCTGTGAGGCAAGGCACTCGTCCAGATAGACATGACCAACTGACCTGTGAGGCAAGGCACTCGTCCAGGTCGAGGAAGTGGATGCAGTCCGGGTTAGTGCAGGCCTCCACCTGGTGTCGCTCGCACAACTTCCTGCACGAGCACGGGAAGCAGAACTTGTAGGCCAGCCGCTTCATCCACTGCGCCCTCAGCTCACTCAGGCAGTTGTCCAGGAAGTTTCGCACCTACAACACGACACACAGGAAACTGATTAGATCGCCATGGCACTTGTTTTATAAATTCTTAATACTATATCCCCGTCCATGTCATCAGTCTAAAAATGTGTCTTTGTCTGCTTGTCTTATCTGTTGGTCTCAGCTAGACCTAGGTTTGTGGCTGTCCCTTCAGTTCACTGAGGCAGTTATCAAGGATGTTTCGCACCTAATAGAACGTAATGCAGTAGATTGACTGGACATCCCTCCCTCCCTCTCTCTCTCTGTCTGTCTGTCTGTCTCTCTCTCTCTCTCTCTCTCTCTCTCTCTCTCTCTCTCTCTCTCTCTCTCTCTCTCTCTCTCTCTCTCTCTCTCTCTCTCTCTCTCTCTCTCTCTCTCTCTCTCTCTCTCTCTCTCTCTCTCTCTCTCTCTCTCTCCTCTCTCTCTCTCTTTACTTCTCCTGCTCTTCTCTCTTTTTGCCTTTCTCAAGCAATGAGATGACTAGAGATGAATTCAACATAAGCTGCTGGGTGCTTGGAATTGAACCTACAGGCACACACTTGTGCGTTCTGAGCTACTCACCTTGGCGACCGTCTCTGGTGCAGGGGGAGAGTTTCTCTTCGACGACGTGGCTTCCTTATCCTTTACATGCATGACGAGCACCTGATCAGGACCGGACAGGGGAGGCAAGCAAGTCAGGACAAAGATGGTTAATGGTAAGTTCAACTCAGTTTCTTGATTGAAAGTTGAAATTCAAGGCTAACCAGTCATGAACTAATAAGAAACAGTATTAGAAATTTTATGTGAGAATTATTTACTGAGTGGAGATTTTAATAGTACATAAATGTGAGGAAAAAATGTACTACATATAAATGTACTTTTCTATTGAGGTGGTTTTAATCTTTCTAGAAACTGGCTTGTGAAAAGTTAAAAAACAGTTTCTAGCAAAGAATTAACTGGCAAAACCGAATGAGAATCACAGAAATCTGAGTGTACTGAGATGTAATGAGTCTGGCTCTGGTTCTTCTCAGAGGATTGCATATCTCATTCCTACTGAAATTCATTGAACAAAAATAATTTCTATAGTATGAGCCAGTTTCCCAGGCTCTATTCAACCCTGCTTGACTCTAAATATCATACAAATGAATGATAGTCAGACTAGCTGTACTGCTGCTTAAGTTCCCTTTATGTTCTCTCCTGCTCTATGTTAGTAGCCTGTAGCTTTAAGTAAAAACTGCTTGCAGTTGGCAAGTAAGGGTGATCATAGATCAAAGATCATCACTGAAGCAGTGGGATCCAACAGAGAGAGAAATAGATAGATAGATAGATAGATAAATAGATAGATAGATAGATAGATAGATAGATAGATAGATAGATAGATAGATAGATGGATGGATGGATGGATGGATGGATGGATGGATGGATGGATGGATGGATGGATGGATGGATGGATGGATAGATAGATAGATAGATAGATAGATAGATAGATAGATAGATAGATAGATAGATAGATAGATAGATAGATAGATAGATAGATAGATAGATAGATAGATAGATAGATAGACGATGGGCTCACCGTAACCAATATGAAACCTAGAAATGCCGAAAAATCAAAACAAGAAATCTGCAAGATCTTCAAAGAAAACGGATTAAGCATAACAGCCGAAGCAAATAAAAAAGTGGTGGACTTTCTTGACATAACCCTAGACCTCAACACAGGAGTGTACAAACCGTATAAAAAAACAAACAGAGAAAGAGAGAGACAGACAGAGAGACAGATAGAGACAGAGAGAGACGGAGAGGGAGTGAGAGACAGAGAGGGAGTGAGGGAGAAAGACAGAGAGACAGAGAGAGAGAGAGAGAGAGAGAGAGACAGAGAGAGAGAGAGAGAGAGAGAGAGAGAGAGAGAGAGAGAGAGAGAGAGAGAGACAGAGAGGGAGAGAGAGAGACAGAGAGAGAGAGAGAGAGAGACAGAGAGAGAGTGAGAGGGAGAGAGAGACAGAGAGACGGAGAGGGAGTGAGAGAGAGAGAGAGGGAGGGAAGGAGACAGAGAGGAGAGAGGGGGGAGGAGAGAGAGAGAGAAAGACAGAGAGAGAGAGAGAGAGAGAGAGAGAGAGGGAGTGAGAGAGAGAGACAGAGAGGGAGTGAGGGAGAGAGACAGATAGAGACAGAGAGACAGTGAGGGAGAGAGACAGAGAGAGACTGCAGCACTGACCTTGACGCGGTGCAGGTGGGGTGCGCACATCTCGACGATCACGTCGTGGTCGCTGTCCACAAACACTCTGAGCAGGCCCTGGTGCAGGCTCAGGTCCCGCCCCCCGCGCTCCTGGGACCACAGGATGGCCCGCGACTGCAGCCGGTGGAACAGGCCCTCTACACAGCCAGGCACAGCCAGATCAGGGGGTGGGTGGGGGGGGGATAAAGTGGGCAAGGAGGAAAGAGGGGAGGGATCAAGACAGAGGGTTGGGGATGGTGAGGGCAGGGTCGTAAAGATAGTTTGGGTAAGGGTGGATGACATGAAGATAGTCAGGGAGGAAGGGTGTGTATAAGGAGGGAAGGAAGAGGAAATATCATTTAATCATTCTGGTGCTGCATATCTGGCAGAAAAACCTATTAGTTTGAACAATTTCTTCCAATTACCTAAACCATATAAACCTATTAGTTTGAACAATTTCTTCCAATTACCTAAACCATATAAACCTATTAGTTTGAACAATTTCTTCCAATTACCTAAACCATAATTTTATAGTGATGAACAGAAACGGCCTTAATTGGGATAAAAGCAGAAAACCAGTAGATCTACTCTTGGCCAAACTCTTTCAAAAGAAATTTTTGGTATGGGAACTGTTTCCAAAAACAGAAAATCCCGCCCAAAATTTGTAACACTATGCACCTTAATTCTTTCGCGTGATAAGCATCATCATAAGACATATATAAAACCCCAAGATTTCATGGATTATTTCAATTCAGGATGATCAAGCCATGGTGGGGCAGTCTTACGCGGCAGGAAGTTGTTAAAATCGATATAGAACAAGGCATCGTGGGTGGTCTGAGCGTAGACTTTCCGCCGGTCTTTGACAGGCCCGAACCTCATGGGGATGTACCAGCTGTGGCCAGGGTGCCTGTGGCTCTGCGGCGATTACAAAACAGGGACATAAGCAACTAGGATCACAGAATCTTTCATTTCTCAATTGAATTCACTAAATCCTATGCAATGACTATATCGTCCCTGTAAGTCTCTAAACACGTAAGTCCGCTATTTACTCCAATGGACTTACATGTTTAGAGACTTACAGGGACGATATGTGCTGTGTGTCAAACTGTTTTGTACGTCAGCAAAGGTTATTTTTCACAAGAGGGTTTGAAGTAAAAGAAATCTATTATTAAAACCATTTTTCTAGATAAAGTTGTTACTTTTACCATAAAATTCAATCACTGAGTATCTTACTTTTAAATTTTTTTTTTAATGAGGTAGAAATTGACCAGGATTTTTCACCTTCAACCATGTGTTTATTTGCTTAATGTAGTCAAAAGTTGTAAGACATCAGTCTTGGGACTCATCTGCAATATAGCCTAGCTACTGATTTTGGACCAAGAAACCAGCTTTCCATTGAGTCCAGTCTCTGCTAAACACGAGGAACAACTGATGCTACTGACCAACCATGGAGTCCAGTCTCTGCTAAACACGAGGAACAACTGACCTGGCCAGCGGGGAGCAGCCTGGGGCACAGCAGGTCCAGGCGCGTCATGAGGGCCAGCAGGAACGACCGGTGGTCAGCTGGGATGTCTGGCCAAATGGACGGCAGCAGGCACTCGTCCAGGACCCCATGACTCAGGAGCAGTGACCACTTGTCGGCAAGTACACCCCACTGGGAGGTCACACACACACATAAACAGGCCATGTGGGGTGGGGGAAACATATCATAGAAGTTAGTGATGAATTTAAATAAATATTAAAAATTAACTTTCAGTGACCCCAGATTAAGCAAGAGGTATTAATGAATATATAATTATCTTTAACTGCTGGTGGAAAGGACAGAACTATTTAAATGTCTTGTTGTGAGATGTTGAGCAGAAAAGTTTGTTTTGTTCTATTTTCTGTGTATGCAAAGGTAAAATTTTAGCAAATTCTTCACAAAATTAATAGGTATTTTAAAAATCCAAAAAGTCTGTAAAAAAATGCAAACTTAATTTTAAGATTCAATAAGCACTTTCCAACTTCTCTGCCCTTTTTCAAGGCAATTTCCTGGACCTCTACAAAACTATAATCTAAGTCACAGAACGACTCAGTAAAGCTGATAGGAACTCAGGCTGCGGCTGCTGGACACTACTGACCTTCTCCTTGCGCGGAGAGCTGGCTGTGATCTGGCCGAACGTGTCGATGAGCCACTGAGGGTTGAGCACCACGGTGCTGGACAGGTCAGTGTCCAAGCCTGTACCAGCGTCGTTGCCGTAGTAGACGAGCATGCCCAGGTCGTGGTAGAACTGGAGCAGCGCGGAGACCTCCTCACGCTGGCTGATGCTGTGGTTGGCCGCCATCTCAGACACCTGGACAAGGGGGACACAATATTAGAATGATTGTCCTACAATTGACAAGGAGGAAACAATATTAGAATGATTGTCCTACAATTGACAAGAAGGAAACAAAATTAGAATGATTAACCTACAATTGACAAGAAGGAAACAACATTAGAATGATTATCCTTCAATTGACAAGAAGGAAACAATATTAGAATGATTATCCTACAATTGACAAGGAGGAAACAATATAAGAATGATTATCCTACAATAATTGACAAGGGGAAACAATATTAGAATGATTATCCTACAATTGACAAGAAGGAAACAACATTAGAATGATTATTCTTCAATTGACAAGGAGGAAACAATATTAGAATGATTATCCTACAATTGACAAGGAGGAAACAATATTAGAATGATTATCCTACAATTGGCAAGGAGGAAACAATATTAGAATGATTATCCTACAATTGACAAGGAGGAAACAATATTAGAATGATTATCCTACAATTGACAAGGAGGAAACAATATTAGAATGATTATCCTACAATTATTGACATGCAGGAAATAATATTAGAATGATTATCCTACAAATCAGTCAGTTGTTGCCATCTCAGACACCTTCACAGCAGGGAAAATAATTGTCTTGGTGTTAACTTTTAGTTATTTGCCGCTATCTAAGACACATCTACAACGGAAGTATTATCTCAGTAATAATCCTTTATTCAGTCCATTGTTGCTATCCCAGACACCTACACGCAAGTAAAACAATTGCCTTAGTGTTAAATCTTTATTCAGTCGACTGTTGCTATCTTGAGCACCTTCACAACAGGAAAACAATTGTCATTCAGTCATTCGTCGCTATGTCAGACACCTTGAAAGTAGGGATACAGTTGTCACAAAGTTTATACTACATTTAGTCAACTGTTGCCATATCAAACACATTCACAATGGGGAAATAAGCAGTGACCATTAATCTTTTTGCATGATTCAAAACATACTCAGTAGATGAACAGTAGTTTGAGGTACTTATAAAAAAAATGAAAAATGAATGGAGGGGGGAAAGGGGGGAAGTGTACCTGGTTGTAGGTGGCAAAGTTGACACCCATGTCAGCTTGCGCCGTGATGTCCTGTTCGAACCTCAGCCACTTGCTAGGGATGTGCTCCCCGATGTAGCTCTGCTTGCTGGCTGCAGTTTGAAGCTCTTCTCTCAGTTCAATGATCTGGAGGGTTAAGGACGGATTACACTAGTACTCCATTCCATTACAACATACATTTTATTTGCTTGGCTTTTCTTGCATTGTAATGTGAGAATATGTTTTCATCAAAGAAAGTGTTCTATAGTTTGTTAAATGGAGGTGGTCAAATCGGGGGACAACAAAAACTGGTTTGTAATGTCTCTTATATTGTGAAGGTCAAAACATGGATAGTAAAATGAAGTAATGATTCAATCAGACTATGCCTCTCAAGCATTACAGAGACATCTCTTACACTGTGTCTGTGAAGTCTGGGCCAGTGTCTCACCTGTGGGTCTTAAAGTGTTACAGAGACATCTCTAACGCTGTGTCTGTGAAGTCTGGGCCAGTGTCTCACCTGTGGGTCTTAAAGTGTTACAGAGACATCTCTAACGCTGTGTCTGTGGAGTCTGGGCCAGTGTCTCACCTGTGGGTCTTAAAGTGTTACAGAGACATCTCTAACGCTGTGTCTGTGGAGTCTGGGCCAGTGTCTCACCTGTGGGTCTTAAAGTGTTACAGAGACATCTCTAACGCTGTGTCTGTGAAGTCTGGGCCAGTGTCTCACCTGTGGGTCTTAAAGTGTTACAGAGACATCTCTAACGCTGTGTCTGTGGAGTCTGGGCCAGTGTCTCACCTGTGGGTCTTAAAGTGTTACAGAGACATCTCTAATGCTGTCTGTGAAGTCTGGGCCAGTGTCTCACCTGTGGGTCTTCCCCTGAGAGCGTGTCATTCTCCACAGCGAAGACGGGCAGGACCACGTGCTCGGCGTACGGCTTGCCCACCAGGAACTCCTGCAGCAGCACCCTCTGCTCAGCAACCTGGAGCAGGGGAGATAATCGCTTGTTTCAGTACTGCTAGTGTGCTTAATCTGAGATATTTTAGCTTTAGCTGAGCAGGGGAAATAGTAGCTTGTTTCAGTACTGCTAGTGTGGTTAATCTGAGATATTTTAGCTTTATCTTTTTTGCAAAAAAGGGTGTTTCACTAATATCTCCCTAATCAATGGCATAGATCTCCGAGCAACTCAAAGATCAATCAGAAATCAGAAATATTCTTCTGGTATATAAAAAAGGGGATATTGTTTATATCTGTATGGCCCTTTGTTCACTAATGCACAAAAAACTACATCAAACCACTCAATTTTCATGGATATATTCTTTTGTTTTTTTAAGCATTTGTGCTCTCTTTTCCCTTTTTTTTACTTGAAATATCATACATCATTTTTAAGCTTTAAGTTAAAATCCGAAATCTTTAAAACAAAAGAAGTCTTTGAAATATAAAATATTGATGCACTTCATTCTTATAATTATTTGAAAGAGTACTTTAAACTGCATCCATATCTTTTTTAAAAAAAAGCTTGCAAAGTGACATTAAAAAGGTTGTATCTACATAATTGTACTTTGGTAAAAACCAGACTTCTACAGATTTTGAACTTGGTCATATATCCTAATGCTTACCAGGCTGTCAAAACAGTCATAGTTTTAATGATTCTTCTGTCCAGATAGAACCTTTTTGATGTCACCTCATGAATATTCATGGATTCACAATAAATGTTTCTAACAAACAACTTATTCAACCATGACTTTGTACAGATACAAGAGATTGCCTTGCTCTTAAGCCACATTTTACAATTTTAATTTCTGGAAAATGCCACTTTAAAGAAAGGATGTTTAACATAAGATTTAATAGAGAAAACAATCAAAACACAAACAAGAATTTTAATTCATATATCAAGCCATTTTTTAAATAAAAAAGGAGTAAAATGCATTCCATGATTATCTGTATTTCAGAAAACAATCTAAGCACCAGGAGACCCGTTTACCAAATCTACACCCACTACACCTGCCACAGCAACCACAGTTCTGACCGACCTTTGCTGCGATGGACTCTGCGTCTGCTCCCAGCTTGTCCCTGTGAGTCCCCACCAGGAAGATGGGCGGGGAGAGGACGGTGTTGGCGACATCGTTCCTCCGATTCTCCGCAGCGTGGGCGTGGATGGACCGCATCCAGAAGTCCAGGTACTCGAGTGTGTCCATCTGGCTCAGCAGGGAAATTTATACGTAACACACATTAAAATATGGACAAAGCACATCAAGTTCCTATTCTTGTTCTAGATTCATGTAGCACAACTCAAAACTGAAAAAGTTTACATATAATAAGTAAAGCACAGATTAACCCATAACGTTAGGGTCCAAAGTTAAAATTTTTGGTGTCGCCACTCATTGTCCAACCATTCTCTTTTCCCCCCATCTTTGTAGGAAACCTATGAGACATAACATTAATTTGAAGATGGCATTTTTAGCAATATAAGGCACCAGATATCTCTAGCACTAGTGCTCTGGAGTGGAGGTCAAAGGTTAGATCCATTTCTGTATTGTAGAACAGAATTTCAGTTGGGGGTTACGACGGTTCTAAACACATAATCCTTTCAGTCAAGAGACACACAGGAGGAATATTGTTCCATGTAAAAAGGATTTGAACTGATACATAACACACCCAGAGCTATTTATAATTTTAAAAGTTTAATTGTGATCACCTCCAGGAACAAAAGCAATAACTGTCTTCTCCTTTATTCCTCCCACACGATTAGTAATAAACAATTATTTAGAAACAAACAAGTTAGTGAAATCAACCAAATTCTCAGCGCAATAGAAATATACAGTTTTATGAACTTATAATTAGAAATAATGAAAAAGGTATTGTCAAGAACAGCGCAACACTCAGAACATCAATTAACCAGATGAACAGAAATGCCACAAAAAATTTTTACACACCCAGTCACAAAAAAAAGAAACAAACTAGCCATCTGGAAGTAAGGAAGCCTTCAAAGCGCCACATCAATTAACGAGTTTGGTTTCAACAGCAAGCAAAAATAGGTGCACCAAAGAAAAAAGCATATAATGTTCAGAATTATTGCTTACCATTTTAACACATATTAGTTCACTCTTCGTAAGCATCTAAGGCTTAGTAAAAAAGACACCTTTAAATACTCATAAAATTGAGAAAAACATACTACTTTGCTTCATATCTCAAAACCAGAGATTCCAGCAATTCTGTGTGTAGTGTCACATCCTTACAATTAAAATTTTTTTCACTTTGTTTTGACAGAGAGTCACTCAAGTTGAACACAATGCAGTAGATCGCACGAGACGTCAGGAATACCTGAACAGATGAAAAGTGTTTAAAAAAGATAAAATCATAGGACTTGTCATTTCTTCTTTATTTTTCACACATAACAATGATATGTAAGTAACCTGTAGAGAATGAAATGACTGGGTTATTTTTTTTTAACCAAACATTTTCATTCATTTTTAGGTTGTCATCTTGAAGACTTTGCAGCAAAAACACACAGAATAATAATAAAAAGTCTAAGAGAAATTGAGCTTTAGAGGACTTGAGAAAACATAAATGGGATAAAAAGAACAACAATTTCTGTATGTGTTAAGTCCTAAAATCAAGAACTCTTTAAACACTATGATAGCAATATTTCTCTGAAGTCCTACCGTTTGTAATTGTCCTCAGTATCTCACACTCAGCAATAACCATTATAGTTATAGATATTGATTTAAAAAAAGTGCACTCTAAGAATTAAAATAATCATAAATAAAGGTCTATCAGCAATTGAAAAAAACAGAAATCTTTTTTCCTATCCACCCAGATTTGTATTCAGCGAAAATCGGAAGAAGTGAGCAAATCTTGCATGCAATACAGAGAGTTTTTTTAAAGTAAGTACAATTCCCGCAATTCAAGACCTCTAGGACTTGACATAGAGCTTTGATTTCTTGTTCTTTGAGATTCAAGGGGGGCGCGGTGGTCCAGGGGTAGAACATCGGCTTCCGACGCAAAAGGTCCCGAGTTCAAATCCTAGCTGTTGCGTTCCCTACTGGTTGGGTCGGTGTCAGTATAATGTGACCGGCTGAGACAGGAGTCATGGTATCCCCGCCCTGTCTCGTGTGTGGCAGCACATAAAATTGTCAGACGTCCGTCTTGGGGCCCGTCCACAATATAGCCTATATAGTGCTGCTGTTGGACGTTAAACCAACCCAACCCAACCCAACCCCTCCCAAATCAGAAGAAGTGAGCTAATCTTGCATGCAATACAGAGAGTTTTTTTAAAGTAAGTACAATTCCCGCAATTCAAGACCTCTAGGACTTGACATAGAGCTTTGATTTCTTGTTCTCAATGTACACAGTAAGCGAGTGTAGTACCTGGTGAGTTGTGTAGTACGCAGCTTGACCGGCAAAGTCCCAGATACTCAGAACCACCGTCTGCCCGGCCTCTCCCTGGCTCTCGCCGTCCACCTCCCCCTCCGCGACCCGCGGTGCATCACTTCCTCCTGTCAGGCCTGGACTGTCCGAAACCTCCTGACCTTCATGGCCAGGTCCCCCATGGTGCATCAGACCAGCAGAACTACCGGGCGACGGGTCTGCATTCCTGTGTCTGTCCTGCTCCTGTTTCCTGCTAAGAATCTCCTGTGCCATCCTGGCTACGCCTGCCGGGACGCCCGAGGCCACGGTGCTCGTGAAGGAGGGACTGGACTCGCCGGACGCTACCAGGACAACGTCCTTGCTGGGACCTTGACCTTGGCTGCTGCTTGGCCCTGCCTCCTTCACCTGGACACGGAGAGAGCAAAAAAAAAACAACTTTGGTAAAGCACTCTTTGAAGAAACATTCACTGTGAAAGCTCTCTAAGACTAATATTTACTGGTAAAGCACTCTTTGAAGAAACATTCACTGTGAAAGCTCTCTAAGAACTAATATTTACTGGTAAAGCACTCTTTGAAGAAACATTCACTGTGAAAGCTCTCTAAGAACTAATATTTACTGGTAAAGCACTCTTTGAAGAAACATTCACTGTGAAAGCTCTCTAAGAACTAATATTTACTGGTAAAGCACTCTTTGAAGAAACGTTCAATGTGAAAGCTCTCTAAGAACTAATATTTACTGGTAAAGCACTCTCAGGCACTTAAGTGGAGGAGTCACTTAAAATTTCAAAGAGTTTCTGGTCAGATGTAACGTGCTAGAAAATCTCGAAACTTATTGCTCCTCCAGCCTCCAATTATTAAGTAAACTTTCAAAAACTACACTATAGAATGTTTAAAATGATGTTATCTCAAATAAACAAAAAATATTTTTTTTTAAATATGAAAGAAAATAGACTTCTCAATGCTGTGTTACTTTAAACTAAAAAAAAAAAGTTATTCTAACCAAAAGCAAAGTAGAAATGTTAAATATAAAAAAAAAACCAGAAGAATGTGTAGGATTCTGTAAAAAATGATGTTAATGATCACAGCTTTATTTCGCAGAGTATATAATTATTACTTGAATTTGATTTGCTGTTATTTGTATGTATAATGTTCTAGATCCACAATCTATGTGTTTTTCAATCAATAAAATAATCTAGTGAATGTTCCTTTTTCTACTCACTGACTTGCTCTTTCCCTATTGCTAAGCTAAGTCTATAGTTTTATATTTATTGGATGCAGTGCGTAATATCTATGCTGCTTTAAATTATTTTTTTTAATTGCATATACATTCTCCAAGATCAAATATTGTTACATATTGCTGCTTGTATAAAAACTGTGAATTGTACCGGACATGGTTTGAAATGCACTGAATATTTTTGAGGATTTTAAACCTCATTAAGTGTTTATTAGGTGCTCTTTTTAAAATATGGGTAGTACAAGAGTCTTTTTTTTGTGTGTTCTGCATTATGGTATTGATGTTATTCTATGCTTTACAAAAATCTGAGTATTCAGAAGCATTCCGTCTGTTATTGGATCAGTGAAAAATAAAATCAGGTATCAACTACATGTATCAAATATATGTCACTCATCAAGGCATTTTTTTCCAGGTAACTAGTTTTTCTATTTGATATCTCTGCTTCGTTATGAGCATCTAACAAAAGTAGCATTGGCAACAACAAAAACTTTAGGCCTGGTGTATGTCCTGACCTGCGTGTCCCTAAAGTCTGATCTCAGTGATGGGTCCTGTCTCAGTCTGAGCAGCAGTTCCAAGGCAAGATTGGTCGCCACGGCTACATCCTGCTCCTCTGCAAGGCTCTCAGCGCCACCTGGGGGACACAATCAGACAGTGAACAGTCAGACAGGGGCTGCATAGCACAAAGTGCATAG
>RQTK01000278.1:19892-32970 GCA_003991915.1 Elysia chlorotica | reverse complement strand
CATGACTGGTGCTGTAATACTGCTATAGTCTGTCTCTCTCTCTCTCTGTCTGTCTGTCTGTCTGTCTCTCTCTCTCTCCATCTCTCTCTCTCTCTCTCTGTCTCCCTCACCTAACACTCCCAGGTCCACTGAGGCCTCCAGCCTCTCCCTCCGTGCCGTCTCTTCCCCCTTGACCGCCAGCCTCCAGGATGCTTGGTTCTTGCCTGGACTGAACGAGCATGATGCTGAGACGTCAATGCCGCCCGTCTTCTCCTCCTTACAGTTATGCCTGGGTGATGAGCACAAGGTTAGAAACAATAATAAACCCACAGATCAACAGGTAAAGCCATAAAATGAAAGGGAAGAGAAATACAAATGACGTGGATGAAACTTGAACCAGCATCTTCTATAATTATGGTAGCCTACTGTATTACAAAGAAAGACCAACTGTGTTAACCCACTAGGCTATCTGAGCAGACAGGATAAATATTCATCCACATAAAATCAGACAAGATGGAGTTTTCTATAAGCATAACACCCCTAGGGAATCCTGAAGGGCCACAAAGGGCGGTGGAGGCTTTCCATCAACCTAAGGATTTCAAACCAAAAACTTTAGTGTAAAGACGTTTAGCTCCACAACTTTACTAAGGATATCTGAGAGTACCTTCCCAAAGAGTGACATCTTTCCGCTGGTTGGGAGGCTTGCGGTTCTCAATAACCTCTAGAGCTATGCTTGTAGGGTCACTCATGCCAGAAAGGTCGAAGGGTAGAGGCCAGACTAAGAGTACCAACTGCCCCTCTAGGTTGGGGGTTAGGCACGGTGTCAACAGCCACGTCTTGTTTAAAAAAAAACAACCACTGTCACAGAAACTCTCTTGGTAGAGCCCATGACGTGCACCGGAAAAGTCTAGGGAAGCCGTTGTGCCCACAACTCTTCTTACGACCAAGACCAGGATTGGGACCTGGAACATCAGAATCCTCTTTGAAACGGGAAAACCGCACAAGTATGTCGAGAAATGAACATGTACAACTTGAAGATATTGGACCTCAGTGAGACAAGATGGACAAGGACAGGAAGAACGAGACTAGCCAGTGGAAACATCATAATCCCCTCAGGAAACGAAAAGGGCCTGGCACACACACACACACACACACACACGGAGTTGCATTGATTATGTCACCGGAAGCAACACGGGCACTACTGCTCTGGCAACCTGTGTCACCAAGGATTCTCACTGCAAGATTTAACTCGAAAAAAAGAAGAGCCACTATCATGCTCCTACAAACGTAGCAGAGACCAAAGAGAAAGTTAACTTTTATGAACACGTTCATGCGGTGATCGACTAAGTCCTAAAGAGAGACATGAAACTCTCTTTGGGATATCTAAATGCTACGGTAGGCACTGACAACACAAATGTGGAGCAGATCATGGGAATCCACAGCACCGGAGAACAGAACGAGAATGGAGATTCAATGAGTTTTGCTGGTTATCGGAAGCACTCTGTTCTCGCACAAGATTATCGATAAAGCAACATACATTTCCCCCGACGGTGAGACTGAAAATCAAATAGATTGCATCACAATCGGCAAAAAGTTGAGACCGAGTTTGCATGATGTCAGAATGAAATGCGCCGCTGACGCAGCATCAGATCACCACCTGGTTATTGCAGTTCTTAAGACCAAGGTCAAGGCTTTTAATGAAAGGGCCGGGCGACCAGCACACAAATAAAATGTTCAGTGTCTAAAAAAGGAAGAGAAATCAGAGCATTACAAAATCGAGCTGAGTAACAAGTTCAGTACGCTGTCCTTATTAACAGAAGAGACAATTGAGGAACAGTGGCGAAGTCTGCGAGAGACCTGGAAGGAGATATGTTTAACAGTTTTGGGAAAGAATATCAGGAAACACAAGGAGTGTACACTCATAACGAAGAGAAAGAGAGATGTAAAGAAAAGTGTCAGGAAAGACAAAAGAAATCACCTGGAGGAGATGCCAACAGACCTGCGTGCTGCAGAAGGCCTAAGAAATATGAAGAGACTGTGCGAGATCACCAGGACTCTCAGGGATGAACAAAAATCCCAGCCGTCCTGTCAAAGACAAGAACGGAAACACCATAGCTGGCAAGATGGGCAGAGGGCAAGGTGGGCAGAGCAGAGGGCAAGATGGGCAGAAAACTTCAAGGAAACTCTCAACAGACTGGCCACACCACACAAGAGATGTCATCTGGAGACTGATGTACCACTGTGGCTTTCCACCGAAGTTCTTCACCATAACCCAACAACTTTATGAAGACGCCACTTGTCAAGTCATTCACAGCGGGAAGCAAAGGACAGGCATCCAGTGGATCTTCATGAAACAGCTGGAGGATCTGAACTTCGCAGAAAACACCATCCTTCTCTCCCAAATACAAGACGCGCAAGAGAAGATAAATATGTCGGATACGTCTAAGACCAAACGGAAGTCTACAGTCCTGTCTGTTCAAAACGAGATCCGAATCTTCAATAAAAAAAAATGACGTCAGTCTTACTCTAATGCTCAGAAACGTGGCGCGTGGCATAGACCAACACAAATAAACTGCAAACATTTATTTACAGATGCCTCAAAACATCCTCAACACTAGGTAGCTTGAACTTGTCTCAAACAAAGAACTTTGGGACAGAACAAAGCAAACCCCCATCGAGACAGAGATCAAAAGCGTAAGTGGGGCGGGATAGGCCACAATCTTCGAAAGCCTGTATCTAACATCACAGTGCAAGCCCTGTAGTGGAACCAAGGTCAGACGCTCGAAGCAGACTCGGCGGCGTAGTACTGAGGCAGAAGTAAAGGCGACTAGTAACACATATGGCGAGCTGAAGACAGTTAATAAATTAAATTAGTGGCAACGGTGACTCCTTTATCTCTCTGAGTGATAAAAGCATAACAAATTTTAATCAACCTTTTATACTTTTACCACTCGGAGACATGAACGATTAATCGTTGCTACTACTTTAATTTATTAACTGTTTTTGAAGACCATGGGCACAATATAGTCGTTATCGTCACTCCATGTGTAGGATTACTAACATAAGTAAATAATAATGCTCTCAAATGGTTTGGAAGCTATGTACAAATTTCTTTCCCGGTAAAAAAGCAGATAGTCAACCAGAATGTCACTTATGGATAATTGACAGTTAGAATTATGACACTGTGGAGGCTCTTCACCTCTCAGTAGGAAGGCGTGAGTAAGATAAATATGTTCACGCCTGACTCGATCGAGTACCACCTGGTTTCGTCTTCTAGGCTGAGACACTCCTGCCCATTCGCTAAATGTGACTGGACACAAAGTAGTTCATTGTTTGTCAGGTTGTTCCAGCGCGCTTTCTATTTTTCCTTTAAGAACGTATGTACAATTGGAGTTGCATCTGAGTATGGTCCAGTTTGAACCCGATCTTGGGGAGCTCATCAGCAATTTCAATTCCTTTACTCCCAACATGGCTGGGGATCCAGCAGAGAGTAATTTTCTTACCGTTTTTCTGTAGTTCATAGATTTTCTCAATATGTAAAGAATTTTTTTATTTTTCAAATTTGCCTCTTTAATCGCTTTCACCAGGAAAAGTGAATCAGAGAGGATTTAAAAATGTTCTTTTCTTGAGGTGGAGGTAGTGACGAGTGCCATGCATAGGGCAACTGCCTCCGCAGTTCACGCTCACCCCGCATCATGCTCAAATTACATATAATTTAAACTTAGGGAGCAAGATAGTTTGATAAATTTATTGCCAAAGTTACAGTACTGATTAATGCCACGTGAGAGCAACAAATAAAGGCCTACCAATGTATTGACATGCTTAAAAGGGATAGAGCAAGCCAATTTAATGCCCTAAATTTAGCCTTGTGTGTGTATAGAGGTACTGAACAATGTTCAGTGAGAGACACAAACTAAAGAAATACCATAATGTCAATTTATTGCCACACTTCCAGTGATCAAAATGCCTATATATTGACCCCAAATCAGCCTCATTTGTGTGTGTAAAGACTGTCGATAGGTTAGAAGGGACAGCCACAAACCTAGATCTAGCTTGAGACCAACATATAAGACAAGTAGACAGAGACATAGTTTAGACTGATGACATGGACGGGGATCGAACCCGCACCTTCTACTCGGCACCCATTCGTCTTGCCAAGGCGAAGACTAGTGTGCTTAACCACTCTGCCATCGGCTTTCACAAAAATGAAGGGATACCGTATTCCAATGAAATGCTCAGAAATTTGACCTGATGTGAAGCCACAAGTCTACAGGTACTGACCTCTGTCCAGTGAGCGCCCGCTTGAGGCTGGTCTTGCCCACCCCCTCCTGCCCCACCAGCATGAGGCGCGAGCGGCTGACGGGCTGCGTGCCCCTGGAACAGGCCAGTTCGTACGCTTCCAGCGCGGCGCTGCCTCGGGCCAGGATCTCCTTCGGGACATCCTCTGTGGTGGGGACAAACACACAAGTGAAAAGGAGCTAGAACACAGTACTAATAATAATAATAATAATAATAATAATAATAATAATAATAATAATAATAATAATAATAATAATAATAATAATAATAATAATGGCAATAGAACACTAATTTGCTGCAGTTTCCTGTATTAAGCTTAAAGCACTTTAATTAACCAATCGTTCAACAATTATGAATAGTAAATATTTCGGCAAATTAGTATCACATTGTTCAGTGAAAAATACAGGTATAAACAATACAGCATATCATTCCAGGACTCACTGATGTCCAAACTGGCGAGAGCCATGAGATTCTATGCGACCCAACACTGCAAAGCTTCTAGAATTCCATAGAATTCGCGCCACGGGATACAAGACGCTACTACATTAAACCCGATTACAAAGCCTATCTCACTCTCCTGAACAGAGGACATAGACAACACTGAGAAATGTGCATGGGGTCAGCTTGTCTCTCTAGATCTACAGCACGCAGATCTACAGGCTAAGATTAATTTTTGTTTTGTGAATGCTGTGGCAGGCACAAAGTTTACACCCCTTCACACAATCACTTCTTTCAGGTTGGCATATTTTTGGCCTGGATCCAAAATGTACAAACACAAATGGAATGGAAGGATTTTAGACGAAGAACCATTCGAATGATAATGCATGTGCCTTTTCAAAAACTGTGGTACAGAAGGCAGTAGAGACAAGAAGAGAATAAAGCTAAGAAACGAAGGCAAACATACACACACACAAATGATGACAACAACAACAACAACATCAATAACAATAACAACAACAACAACAACAACAACAACAACAACAGGGACAAGAAGGACAAGAATAAGAAATATTCAACATCAAAAGCAACCTTTAAAAAAAGAGAGAGAGAGAGAGAGAGAGAGAGAGAGAGAGAGAGAGAGAGAGAGAAAGAGCAAGAAGAAAACATACAGCGAAGAAGCATTGGGAGTAACATGTATACCGATGAGAGAACCAGTAAGAGAAAGAGAGACAACCTTATCCATTCGTTACCCAGTCGTTGAGGACCTCTAAGAGAAAATACAACGGTTCACTAGAAGAAGAAGAAGAAGAAGAAGAAGAAGAAGAAGAAGAAGAAGAAGAAGAAGAAGAAGAAGAAGAAGAAGAAGAAGAAGAAGAAGAAGAAGAAGAAGAAGAAGAAGAAGAACAACAACAACAACAACAACAACAGGGACAAGAAGAACAAGAATAAGAAATAGAGAGAGAGAGAGAGAGAGAGAGAGAGAGAGAGAGAGAGAGAGAGAGAGAGAGAGAGGGAGGGAGGCAGAGAGAGAGAGGACCTCTAAGAGAAAATACAACGGTTCACTTTGAACAAAATGTATGTGTGTGTCTATGATGACACCAAACCATCAAACAGGGGCAAGGCGGCAGATCAGGTTTGGAACCCTGAGTTTCTGATGAGAATACACGCGCTCTACCAACTGAGCTGCCTTGTCCGGGGCTGTGAGGAGTCTAGCTTATCTTGTTTGTTTGTTTTGTAACCATTATTGAAATGATCAGACTGAATCACGATAATGCATGGGTTCCCGAACAGAGAAGAAGCGCCCCTTCTATTTTGCTGCATTTTCTTCAGCCGTACAACGAAACCAAGCCATCGAGATCTTTTTAACACGCTAGACCTAGACAGGGGCTTGCAATACCCTGGTCCCCGGGCTCTAATCACTGATACCAGTATGGGGCAGGCTAAGGCAATATCACGGCGAGATAAACGCCTGGCATGAAAATAATGTGAGAATCCGATATGGACATTTCAGGCTAGCATGACCAGGGTAAGATATAAAGAGACAGGCTGTATTGGGCGACCCCGCCACCGAAACCAAGTCACATTTAGACAAATATACCTTGTAATTGCTATGATTGACTAAATCTAACTTTCATAGCCAAGTATACTTTTAGTTTTACACTATATATACATATATATATATATATATATATGGGTTGTTCTGTAACGTGGTATTATTAGAAACAGTTATATATTTGATCAATAGGCTGTATTGCAGTTTGGTATATCTCTCAATAAATATATGTACGCACATTTCTAAAAATCAACATTAGACGGTATGATTCTCGATTGTTGTTAACTCAAAACAAATAATATTCCCAATTAACAGGAGCAGTGAACTTAAGTCGTGGTTTATCCATTCTATTATCTTTGACACGACTGAAAATAATATACTAGGTTAGACGAACTCGTTAAATAAAGGCGGCACGGATACTTCCCCTTTGCCTTTTGCTAAGAAGAGAAGGCAAGCAACGGTGTTACACTGGGTACAACCAACACTGTCCAAACACTATAAACTGCCAAGAGAAGGCGACCACCGGTGTTACACTGAGTACAACCAACACTGTCCAAACACTATAAACTGCCAAGAGAAGGCGACCACCGGTGTTACACTGGGTACAACCAACACTGTCCAAACACTATAAACTGCCAAGAGAAGGCGACCACCGGTGTTATACTGGGTACAACCAACACTGTCCAAACACTATAAACTGCCAAGAGAAGGCGACCACCGGTGTTATACTGGGTACAACCAACACTGTCCAAACACTATAAACTGCCAAGAGAAGGCGACCACCGGTGTTATACTGGGTACAACCAACACTGTCCAAACACTATAAACTGCCAAGAGAAGGCGACCACCGGTGTTACACTGGGTACAACCAACACTGTCCAAACACTATAAACTGCCAAGAGAAGGCGACCACCGGTGTTACACTGGGTACAAACACTATAAACTGCCAAGAGAAGGCGACCACCGGTGTTACACTGGGTACAACCAACACTGTCCAACCAAACACTATAAACTGACAAGAGAAGGCGACCACCGGTGTTACACTGGGTACAAACACTATAAACTGCCAAGAGAAGGCGACCACCGGTGTTATACTGGGTACAACCAACACTGTCCAAACACTATAAACTGCCAAGAGAAGGCGACCACCGGTGTTACACTGGGTACAACCAACACTGTCCAAACACTATAAACTGCCAAGAGAAGGCGACCACCGGTGTTATACTGGGTACAACCAACACTGTCCAAACACTATAAACTGCCAAGAGAAGGCGACCACCGGTGTTATACTGGGTACAACCAACACTGTCCAAACACTATAAACTGCCAAGAGAAGGCGACCATAGTTTTTTGATGAAACATGCAAGATTGTCTTAACAAATTAACTATCTGGAAAAGACAAAAATAAAAATGTTACCTTAGCACAACTTATAGTAATACCGTCTCTAGACATCTCTAAACTGCCTGGAAAAGGCGACCTAAGGTGTTGACCTTGCATAGCTAATACTACCAAGAGACAACTCAACCTACCTGGAAAAGGGGATCTAAAGTGTTGACCTTGCATAGGTAATACCACCTATAGACAACTCAACCTACCTGGAAAAGGCGATCTAAAGTGTTGACCTTGCATAGGTAATACCACCTATAGACAACTCAACCTACCTGGAAAAGGCGATCTAAAGTGTTGACCTTGCATAGGTAATACCACCTATAGACAGCTCAAACTATTGGAAAAGGCGATCTAAAGTGTTGACCTTGCATAGGTAATACCACCTATAGACAACTCAACCTACCTGGAAAAGGCGATCTAAAGTGTTGACCTTGCATAGGTAATACCACCTATAGACAACTAAGCTGTTGTCCTAGCCAACCAATATTACAGGCTTTACGATCCGTGTTGACCTTGCATAGGTAATACCACCAAGAGTCAACTCAAACTGCCTGGAAAAGGCGACCTACGGTGTTGTCCTAGCATAGCTAATACCACCTATAGACCTAAGCTGTTGTCCTAGCATAGCTAATACCATCTATAGACCTAAGCTGTTGTCCTAGCATAGCTAATACCACCTATAGACAACTGTTATCCTGGTCGGTCCAACCAATATTACAGGCTTTACGATCCAAGCGGCCATAACGGGTGACATAGTTACGTCACTTAGACATGTTTTTTTCTTTCTGATCGTTCATTGGCGCCCTTGTCCCTAAGTTCGAATGGACGCCGGTGCAGAATCAATTCCGCATGGTCTTCGTGTTCGCCATGGCCCCGTGGTCGCAATGCCTCCAAACAAAGCTGTTGTCCTGGAACACGTACATTGTACCACCAACAGTGCACATACACAACCATACACTGCCTAGTGAAGTTTACCACAATTTAAAATAAATCTACTGTTATCCTGTTGCGACCAATGTTGTCTAAATATTCACAACTATCAAGTGCTTGCAGAAATCCATCAAAGGTTTTAACATAGCCGAATAAGAAATCAAAGGGGGAAGAGTGGTAAAGGGGTAGAGTATGATACTTCTAAGAATAAGATTGAGGTTCGATTAAGCTACCGTAATTTCCAATCGATCGATCGAGTCCCGGGTATCCCACTACGGGGTCCCGGCGCCGTATAGGACTTTATTGAGACTAAGCAGACGTTTGTACACACTGTAATGTAGTTACTCTGGCCAAAGATTATGTACCGCTGAAATCGCCAAACATACAGCGTGAGGTGAAAGTGAGATATACAAAGCTCAAACTCTCAGAAATGTCAAATAATCGCCCTTGCAAGTCAGAAAAAATTAAAGAGTTTCAAAACGAATTCCATCAATGTCTAATTGCGGGATTCAGGTGTTCTAAGCAAACATGCACACAGCAGGCGACAAACAATACAACTTTCATCGATTTCTGCTGGGGCTGCGCTGCCAGTGAATGGTCCAGAGCTTGGGCTTTGTTCTGCTTTTTATTTACCGTTTCACTTTCACTGGGATAATATTATCGAGTATCGGTTTCCGTCAGGAGTGACACTGACAGCCCGACGCCATCGATTGACCCCTGCCTTAACAATGCGGCCTGTAGACGGTGAACAGTAGTCGGTCTTTAGTACATGGCCCTGACAAGCTCTTCACAGCTGTTCTGGTCTTTAGAACATGGCCCTGACAAGCTCTGCACAGCTGTTCTGGTCTTTAGAACATTGACCTGGCAAGCTCTGTACAGCTGTTCTGGTCAACATAGTCCTGACAAGCTCTGTACAGCTGTTCTGGTCTTTAGTGCATGGCCCTGACAAGCTCTGCACAGCTGTTCTGGTCTTTAGAACATGGTCCTGACAAGCTCTGCACAGCTGTTCTGGTCTTTAGTGCATGGTCCTGACAAGCTCTGCACAGCTGTTCTGGTCTTTAGTGCATGGTCCTGACAAGCTCTGCACAGCTGTTCTGGTCTTTAGTGCATGGCCCTGGAAGCTCTGTACAGCTGTTCTGGTCTTTAGTGCATGGTCTGACAAGCTCTGCACAGCTGTTCTGGTCTTAACGTCCAACTTCAGCAACCAGACAATACTGCGGACCGATTCCAAGACAATCGAATATATCCATGCAGAGACAGATCGGAGATAACAATACTCCATATGTCCCAGCCAGTCAATTATACTGATACATGCACCGAGCACACCAATAAGGATGGAATTGGCACTTATCATAGAGCCAATTTCCTCCTTACATTCTTTAATTTCCCCACGATGAGACAAGCCACAGATATAAAATCAGAGCAGGCTGTCTGAGATAAATCAACAGAAGAATGTATGGGGGAAAAAACACAAACATGGTAGAAGAAAATAACGAAAGAAACATTCAATTTAAACCAAACAATCCAACTACAAAGAAAAATACAGATGGAGGGACACAGATGGATGGTGGATACAGCTGTCATAAACACCAAGCAATGTTTTAAGCGACCCTATGCCTACAGGTTCAATTTAAAAACATTGGAGGTCCATTGAGTTCGCCACTCGAGAGAAATTTAGCACAACATGTGACTAATTTATTGCATTGAAGATGATTCCATTTTTATTATGATTTGATTAACTAGTTAAAATAAGAATTTAATAGTTTTGTAATCATTCATGAGTTTTCTCTATAAAAATTAGAGAAATTGCAAAAAAAAATAATAACCTGAGTTTAAGCCAATTGAAGTTAAAACGGAACCAATTCATTATAGTAAAAATGTAACTTTTAAACCTCTCTCCTGCAAGTGCAAAAGAGATAAAATGTGCTTCATGGTAGGACAATTCATAATACAATTTGCAACACTAACCTGTGTTGACAAAGCTGGCATTATCTGTGTTGCCATAGAGATCCAGGACGAGCCAGAGCTTGTACCGGATGGGCAGGCCGAGCAGCAGAGCTCCCTTGTGGTGCCCGTCAATAAACAGCTGGAGCTGACCTGAGGGCACAGGGTGGATACGTGATATTGTCACGAAATTTGGAAATCATCAGATTTTCTATTCAAGTATGGACCATAGACTCAAGGAGAACAATTTCAACAGTAGACAATCTCTCATTTTAGTGAATATAAATGTTTATTAAAACTTAAATTTGCAGTTTATTTCTTAAACAGATGGTAGAGCTATACATGTGTTAGCAGAGTGCAAAAGTCAGCTCTCTAATTAGGCAAAGAAGTCTGGAATGATCGCTCAATGAAATATCTGGTTGGAAACTTTTTCAGGATTTTGGTGACTGAGACAAAGCGCAATACATACCAAGAGACGTGAGGTTGAGCACCAAGCGACATCCAGGGGAGGCCACCAACTTCTCAGGAATGACTCTCACCCAGAATCCCTCTCTCTTCACTAGAGTAGGGTGAGCTTCACTTGGGAAACCATCTTTGTGTGCCTGCAAGCTCGCAGGGTCAACACTGGTCACGCCAACTCTCACCCCGCCCGCCCAAGTAGAGGTCACTCCTAGCTGTAGGCCGATTCTCTGATTGATGCAGAGGGGACGCTCAGAGAACGCAAGCCCGTCATGGTATGTGTCTACGCCCCTTGTGGCACAGGTCTGCCCTGCCGACAGTGTGATTGCCGTGCCATGACAGTGGTGAAATCTCATAGTCGTCATTCTCGGCATAGAATTTAGAAACCGAGCTTTATGCTTCCAATTTGAAGTGTCATGTGTAATCCAGTATGGACATCTTTTATAATCTCTTAGCTATTATAAACTCCAACAAATTGATCAGAGCTTTTCATCTCAAACCTTTCAGGCTGTTTAATAATGCTTACAAAAGTGCGTACACAGTCCATTTTTTTTTTTTAAATTTTGGTAACGTTTTTACACAAATTTTATTTTAAAAAGCTGAAGGAATATTTTAAAAACACCTTGAGCATTATGAATGGCATTGTTTGAGCTTATCATATTTAGTAAAATTAACTGTTGAATGTTTTGTCATATCGCAATTTGTGGTTGCCTTTTCATAAGTTGAGAAATATAATTTGTTTAGCCTACATTTTATTCATTTCTATAATTTTCCTCTATCAACTGAACAATTTAAAGACATTGAAATTGAACTGAAGAAAATTTACATTACGAGAAGATTCTTTATCAAATCTTTGTCAAATGTTAATTGGAAGTGCTTGAGGACATATTAAAATGTTCTAACATTTCATGTAACCATGCAAAGACCAAACAAGATGGCTTACTTAGATGCAAGGCACTTTAGCTACATCAGATGAGCTTGGGCCTGGCAATTAATTGCCTGAGTAAATCATTGTCTGCATCTATATCCAAGGGAACACTTGGTGAAAACTCAAAGGCCATTGATTGTCTATCAATACATTGAGGCATTTCTAGTACTAGGTTTTCATAGGTGACATTTTTTATTTGTTGCATGCATGCTATTCACCTTACTGCTTTCTTTAAATATTATTTTTGATATATTCTTAAATAATTAAAATTAAAGACCTGGAGTAGAGAAGATTAATTTGTGTGCCCATATATAGATTGTTATTAGGCATCTATATGGTGCGCATAGAAAAATTTCGACTGAAATACTAGATATTTAAATCTATATCTCTAGTCCAGTGCGTATAGACATAGATCTAGATTAGACTTAGTCTACAGATCTATTGGTATACCGATCTAGATCTATATCTAGATATATATACGATCTAGGAGTCGGTCTCTGAGATAGAGACTCTCATTCGGCCTAGTCTAAATCTAGATCCATGCCTCTAGATTTTACATATATCCTGCGGTTGAATCACTGTGTACATATAATATGTAAATAGTTTCCATACTTCATGTTGTTAAATCTTTGAAAAAAAACGAACACTGCATGTTTACAACAAAGGTAACATATAAGTACTGGTGTGTAATCAAGGTAAGGGCGGCAGACATGACAGTTTCCTCCCTAGAAACATCAAGCAAAGGTAAAAGTCGCTTGTGGTTAATGAAATAAAAGAGTCAACGTATCACATCAGAGTTACCTCCTCTATACAAAATCAACAACATGCAGGATCTCCAGACAGCTAAAGCAAGGGTAATGGTCCCTCATTGAGGGGTGTCTTCAATTAGCAATAGTATCTCACAGAGGCATTCTTGTGTGTGCACGTTTGTGATACTAAATGTATTGAGATAGACATAAAAATACACATATATACAGACAACAAATAGATTATTGACACTAGAGATGAGAGAGGAGGAGGCGGAGGAGGAAGAGGTAGAAGAAGAAGGAGGAGGAGGAAAAGGTGGAAGAAGAAGAAGAAGAAGAAGAAGAAGAAGAAGAAGAAGAAGAAGAAGAAGAAGAAGAAGAAGAAGAAGAAGAAGAAGAAGAAGAAGAAG
>RQTK01000278.1:6426-17688 GCA_003991915.1 Elysia chlorotica | reverse complement strand
GTAGTAGTAGTAGTAGTAGTAGTAGTAGTAGTAGTAGTAGTAGTAGTAGTAGTAGTAGTAGTAGTAGTAATAATAATAATAATAATAATAATAATAATAATAATAATAACAAAGATAAGACAAAAACAAAAACAATAACAATAACAAAACAATAGCAATAGCAATAACAATAACTAAAACAAAAATAAAAACAAAAATAAAAACAAAAACAAAGACAAAAACAGTAACAGTAACAGTAACAATAACAGTAACAGGCGTAGGCCTCAATGATGTCATTGAAATCCAGTTTCCCAATCGTGTGTGCGTCAATCAAACTTCAATACGTTCAGATCTGACAATATCCTCAAGGCGACTTCATAAGATTCGTTGACAGAGCATCAATGGTTGTGAAGAAAGATTTTCTGGGCAAGTTGTCCACTGCGTCGGGAGAAGGGTCATCCCTTGGGTGTGTTTTTTTCTCTTTCTTATGGTCGTTTCGTACTCAACTCCTGGTAATAATTGCTGTGCACTTTGCTCGATTTTGTCAAAATTGTCACGAGTTGTTGAGACAATTGTTGTAGAGAAGAGTAAAGATGTGAACACGCATTCAGTGTGACCTGAGGATCTTGCAATGTCTTGCTGACTTTGTGAAAACGTTCTAGCAGACAAGTCCAAATGTGTAGCATGAAGACAGATGCTAGCTATTCCATCTTTTGGGGGCCCAATGCTACTGTCTATAGTTTTCAAAAGAACACAATCGTCCTTTAGCTACATTTCGTTTTAGCTTACATTATGTTTCTTTTTCTCCCTCCCGTCCTTCCTTTCTTTCTTCCTCACATTCTTTTTTTTTTCTTCCCCAACTCGAGACCCATCTGTTATTAATTACTCTAGGCCCTTAGGTCCTGTGCTTACGCAATCCCAGCTCGTGGCATAATCCGGGTCTGCGTGAAATGTCATGTCCGTTGTCGCCCAATGCAAGAGTCTAACAGTAGTAGGTCTCTGTCCATTGTGAGTGAGTGTCTCCATGTAATAAAGACAAGTTTGCGCAGGCTTAACCACACTGGCCACACAGCCAATTTTGGGCTTGGAGAGCTTCACAGCCCAAAAGGTAGTGCTCTTAAAGTGACCAGCACAGGTTCCAAGGTCCAAATCTCAACTGGAGCTGATATCTCTCTCTATGTTAGATAATTCGGGAAGTGACATACAACAAAACCAAGGAAAAACGCTTGGGCTTTGTTATAGAGGAAACCTGTCATTGACCCACACTTGGGCTTTGCAATAGGGGAAATATGGCGTTCGTACACACTTGGGCTTTGCAATAGGGGAAATATGGCATTGGCCCACACATGGGCTTTGTAAAAAGGGAAATATGGCATTCGTACACACCTGGGCTTTGTAAAAAGGGAAATATGGCGTTTGTACACACTTGGGCTTTGTAAAAAGGGAAATATGGCGTTTGTACACACTTGGGCTTTGCAATAGGGGAAATCTGGCATTGGGTTAGTTTGCGTAAAGATAATTATTTTCTCCGTGTTCATATTTAAGTGAGCGGCTGAGACAGATGTCCTGGTGTGTCCGCACTGTCTCGTGTGTGACAGCACAAAAAATTGACAGACGTGAGTCCACAACACAGCCTATATAATTCTGACGTTGAGCAATTAGCTACCAACTCAACTCAGCTCAAAACGTGCTCATGTGTCTTTTTTCCTATGTTATTTCAACAATGTTCCTTTAATGATTTTCCGTATTGTTCCAGAAGATCCTGACACATATATACATTCTAATTGCTGGTCTAGTTTCGTCTGATCTGTATCTGTTGACAAGGATCAATTGGAAACTGTCTACTTAGATCCATTTGGAAATTATTACAATGTTTGTGACAATGCTATAGTAATGTTAGTATTATCTACACCTTAACACAATGCAATGAAAGTGACATTTTTTGTAAATTTATCTACTTTATTCAGTTGAATTCTCTTCATACAAAAGGAAAACAGTCATGATATAATATGAAATCATAATAGGCTACTTGTAGAAACAATGATACATTTCAAAAGAGTTAAAAACGGGTTTGAGTTTTGATTATATCCCTTTTTTTTTAATTTACAATACTAAATTGTCTATAAGAGATTTTTAAGGAGGTTTAAAACACATTAAATTAGTTAAAAGTAAAGATAAATAACTTTTCACAATCTGTAGGTTGATAGGCGGTATGGGGTTCGTGAGGTTTAAAACACCAAGAATGGCAGGCACAGTAACATAAAAACCATTGTGTAAGTATCAAGTACAAAAATAAACATTGCAAGTTTTCTCAAAGTATGGTTTGGGGATAGAAAAGGGCGGGTGGAGGGAAAAGAATCCAAGAAAACAATATATTTAGTGTTTGGAATGAAGATATTTAGAGATAGAACAAATGTAAGGTTTGGAAGAGTTCCAGCCCACCAGAACTGTAGTCCCATAGCTGTGGCGGACCAGACCTCTGCTTTTCAAAGTTAGTTTCGACCACGAAATACTAACCTTATAGTGAGTACTATCACCCATTACATGTACTTGAATGTCTGAAGGATTATGGAATATCGCCTATTTTTATCGCCTTGATGTTTCACGAGAAGATAAAAAAAAAACTATAAAAATACGTCATGTCGTATATCCTAAATTTCAAATCCTAGATGTCATGATATTCAAATCTCATGAAATGAAGGCTTCAGCATTTTATGTATCTCCAATCCTTCAAAATTAAATAATGGGTAAAAAAATGTAAGTTTTGTCTAGAAAATGTTGTACAGTTTGAACCACCGATATAATGAACTCAATACGGTTATAGCACATGAAGTAATAGTGAAACATCTATTTCATAGAGAGCAAACATACCAGAAGATTTGCAATCATCAGTATAACAGTTCTAAAAGTTACAAGCGATAAGAGATAAACGAACAAAGAACACACATTGACTTGTTGCTCATACACACGAAGTCAAAACACGCACACGTCTGGGAATCTTTCCTTCTCTAAACTCTATTGTAACCATTCTGTGAACGTGGAATATTTCAAAGCCTGCACATTTATCTTAGTAACAAAGTGTTGCATTCTATAATCACACTCCATTTCTCAACCACATCGAGTTTTGCGTAAACTATGACAAGAATAAATCATTTCATAATTGAGATATTTCTATTTAATCAATTTGCCAACAGATGAAAATATTTCCCAAGATCGACATTAATTGGATTTGTTGTGCAGAATTAAAATTGTAAGTTTGACGCTTTTAAAGTGTCAAATCCGTCCCATTCGACTTTGAAACCAACAAAGATGGACCAATGCTATAAAGCCCCTGTCATGCACACGCTTTAAAAAACAAACAGCAACATTGTTTATCGTGTAATATTCGATTTTTTTTAAAGTCATAATATATTCAGTTGAAAAAAAAATAACAGTATAATTATATGGCCGTAAAAGCCTATCAGCTGAGACAGACTGAAAAGCACGAGTACGTGTACAATGATGTAAGTTTTTGAAGCATTATGGGAACTGCATTCTATTTTAGGATACCTAACGTTGCATCGGACAGCGCGTCGAGAGGCCAGTAAACAAATAGTTATAAATATAATATATAATATCTTACTACACTTGAGCTGTTTCGGTGGATTTCATAGAGACCAATCGCCGTAGAATCATTGAGAAGTAGTGTTGAATATTCAAACACCCCATAGTTTTAATCAAAATCTATTTATTTCTATTTGTAGTAAAAACGCTTCTAACAGTATTTTTAAACATACTGTACTGTAACTAGATAGGGTCTTGTGGATTTGAACGAATTATTATATTTCGGATGCTCATAAGCGAATGCTCCTGTGATAAGAATGAATGTGTCACAAAGAGCCTATCCAACAACACGCAATTCATGTACAGTGCTGATCAACGTTGAACTCAGACTTGGGCACATCTATAATGACGTGGTATTTTTATCTCTTAACGACCATAACTTGTCGTATAGGACTTGGGAGGCGCTAAAACGATATATTTTACAGTTATCTCACTAGATGCCAGACATATTAAAACTACTTAAAGAATTCGATTTGCGTTTCCCATTTCACTTAGGAAAGTAGCGTCCCGCGCACATGTCATTGGTTTTAAAGAATTAATTGAGGCGACTGAACAGTGAACACACGGCCATTGTGTAGTGTGTAGTGTGTAGCTGGGGCTGACACACTAGCTGTCCAGCTCCTTCTTCCCCACCACCAGCAAAGAAATGAGCACTGCGCTGATTGCCGTCACCACGAAAAAATGAATTGTGAACAGTCCTTTCCTGAAGGAGTCCATCTGAAAGAAAGCGAGGTAACGCTCATTAATTCCTGTCATTATTAAACAGAAATACTTTGGAAACGAAAAACTTAAATAGCTTTTGTTACATGTTTATAGTATATCGAAAACATAACGTGTATGTAAGTTTATTTTTAAGATTAAGAACCTCAGGACGTGTTTACGTCTGCCAGGTTATCCACGCATATTCACATCATCAAAAGAAGAATGTGTATCAGATCCCCAGCTATTGGTGGGTTTAGTAAAACTAATCATGTGGTAGCATCCATGATGAAAGGAGGGGTATCACCTATCATTGCGACGGGTGGCATTTCATTTCCTTATTCACTTCCGAAGAACTTGATTTTCAAATTCCTGTTTTCTGTTTTTAGTTTGTAGTATGAAATTTTTATGCAATCTCCTAAATACACCCTATTAGACACAGGGTCTAGCTCTAGACATAGCTATCAGTAAGCAGAGAGAATTTGGAAACCGGCTCTCATAATAGACACGTCATCTTCAAGGATCGTTTCTATGATGGTGAAGAATCTGTTTAGTTTTAGATTGCTTTAGAGAATATAACATTTTATTTTACTAGGTGAAGCACAGCCAAAATTGGAGACTGTCTCTTCTTTCTGTGGCTGGCACAAGACATATAGATTGTCTCTCGTTTATGTGGTTCGCAACATACATGTATAAGTATTAGGGATAAATATCCTCTGTTTTTTTTCCGAGGTGCCCACACCTACCCCGTCAGATTGGTTGGTATCGTTATCTTCCATCTGACCAGCGACGCCATTGTCAGACATCTTGTAAGCGTCCGAGCGTGCAGCTGGAAAGTAAAACAAGATGAGAGAAAGATTATAGATATGGATTGTTTTTGTTGGCTTTACTACCCGATATTGTACTGAAATCTAGCATTGCAGCCTACTAAGAGTACTGTTTAATCTATTCGTTGATCATAAAAAAACCGCAATTATGCACTCGATCTAATTTATGAAGATATTCATACAAGAAATGATTTAAAATACACAGATGTGGGTACTTTTTCTCGTTACACGATTGATGCCACGGCAGTAAGGGTGTTTTGTTTAATAGTGAGAACTGGTCTTAAGGTCTTCAGAGAGGGAGATTTCCCTCGTAGCACGCCCTCATACCGCACAGTACCTGTAGAGTGTTTTTGTCAGCAACACAATGGACTCTAGTCTAAAGCCGGCCATAGACGTTGCAATAATTGCTGTAAATCATCGCTTTGCGATCATTTTGGCAATATTTTGCTTGGTGTATGGGGATATTGCAGAAATTTATCGACTTCAAAAGCTGATTGCTCATCGACTGGTACTACCTGAAAATAAATTGCCCGCGCCGAGCGACCTTGTCAATCTGCGGCAGGCCCTTTGTTGTTTTAAGGCCAGACAAGCCGACGCCGGTGTAGTAGGTTATTTTTGCTGGTCAAATGTTCATTTATGAGCCATCGGATTTTGAATCTGACTACAGATTCGTTTTTCTCGACCCAAAATTAGCAAAGTCTACGCGTATAGATGCTTTTAAGAACGCGTTTTAGAGAATTAAATTTTATTTCGTTATTTGCCTTTATAATTTAAAATTAATATTCATGTCTCCCCACTCCCGCCCATGTTTTTTTTGTCTCTCTTGATTTTTCTTTTCCAACCCGTCTTGAAATAACGCCGGTGTAATGTTCACTCATGTGGGGTTATAGCCGAGCGCATGACAGTATCTTGCTTTTTAATCAAAGGGGTAACCCTTTACAATAAGTCAAGATATGATTCTTTATTCAAGCTCAAGTAGTTTTTCCAGTCTTCGGGGATATCTTGTAATTCCCTTATTAAATTAACATGAGATAACTTTTGGTTTTTTTTTAGTAGCCATGACTTCACCATACTCTACGTGAGCGTCTTTTTTTTAGCTCTTCTTCTGAAAATCTTAATAATTATAGCCGCAGAGAGCGACATTACTGCTGCTGCTTGATGTTTGATGCTGCATTTAACACAATTGCACACGTTCATCTTGTGGATCGAATGATTTTGTCGACGCGTGTGTGGGCAGATGGAAGACAAGTATTGCTTGGGATATTGTATAGCAATATTGCTAGCCAATTGATGGCTGCAATTTATTGACACGTCTATGGCCGGCTTTAGTTTACTTTGAAAAAGGTGTGTGTTAATAGTGAGAACCAGGTCTTAAGGTCTTCAGAGAAAGATTTTCCTCGTCGCACGCCCTCATACCGCACAGTACAAGCCTACAATGCGTTTGGGCGATTCCTTCAAAGAAGAAGATAGCTTGTGTCAAAGTCTACAATGCGTTTGGGCGATTCCTTCAAAGAAGAAGATAGCTTGTGTCAAAGCCTACAATGCGTTTGGGCGATTCCTTCAAAGAGGAAGATAGCTTGTGTCAAAGCCTGCAATGCGTTTGGGTGATTTTTTCAAAGAAGAAGATAGCTTGTGTCATACAGTTTATGTTACTGAAGGCACCCATGGCCGTTACTCACGCCAGATAGCATAAGTCATTTGGGTAGTGCTCTCAACATGTCGGTAGGCGGTCTGCAGTTCTAATCTAATTTGGTGCATCAACTATCTCATACGATTCTACAGGGAATCTAAGGACGCACAACTAATTGAAGACTGCTCTCCACTGCTGCCCCTGTCTCCTGAGAAAATTCTTCAATACATCCAGGACATAATATAAATTATAGTGTTTTCCAGCAAACGCAAGAGGTTAAACTGGCTCCGTATAGGAATCGTCAGGAGGCACAGTAGATGTTTATCTAGGGAAAGGTTACTCCGAATAGAAAATAAATCATGAGTAAGCCCAGGAGATGTTACGCTAAGTAGAGATTACTCTGTATAGGAATCACCAGCCGCACAGGAGGTGTTAAACTAAGCAAAGGTTACTCCGTATAGGAATTGTCAATGGAGCGGAGACATTAAATGAACTAAGGAAAGATAACTCCGTACAGAAAGCACCAGAAAGCATACGAGACGTTTAACTAAGGAGACAAAGTTATCCGCATCAAAATGGTGGACCACCAGGAAGCACAGTAGATGTTGCACGTAGGAAAGATTACTCTGTGTAGGAATTATCGTAAAAGTAAAAGTTAAGTAATGAAAGACCACTCCGTATAGGATGGTTAAACCAAACAAGGATTACTCCCTATTGGAATCACCAGGACGCAGAGGAGACATTAAGCCAAGGAAAGACCACTCACGCCGCTTCTTGCAGCAGCAGGCGAGGAACTCTAGGGTCTCCACCAGAATTATCGTAAAAGTAAAAGTTAAGTAATGAAAGACCACTCCGTATAGGATGGTTAAACCAAACAAGGATTACTCCCTATTGGAATCACCAGGAAGCAGAGGGGACGTTAAGCCAAGGAAAGACCACTCACGCCGCTTCTTGCAGCAGCAGGCGAGGAACTCTAGGGTGAGCTCCACCAGCGCCTGCCAGCCCACGTAGCCGGCCAGGATGTACTTCAGGTAGTCCGGCGCGTCCGCCTTGTCCAGCTCAAAGCCGAAGAAAATGGTCGCCACTGGGGACAGAGGGGTAGGGGTCAAAGCGGTGGGAAAATGGGGAGGAATGAAATTCAGGGGGGTTGGGTAATGTAAGGAGGGAAGGCAGAGATATATGCAGGCAATGAAAGGAGAGTGCGGGAGAGTGTGCATGTCAGTGGTTAACTATGTCAGTGAAAGAAGAGTGCGGGAGTGTGTGTGTCAGTGGTTAACTATGTCAGTGAAAGAAGAGTTGGCGAGGCAGGCAGTGAAAGGATAGCCTGGCGTGTTTCAATTCAATGTTTATTCAGTCAATATGTATATATTAAGAACATACATATCGAAAATTATTTTGTCAAGCACAGGCTTTGCAAGATGAATATATATAAACATTTCTACAAATATGCAGATTTATTCAGTTTTATTCATCCCTTGTTGGTGACTATTATTATTTTTAGATGTGTCTTATCACAAAGCATAGACTGATAGAGACTTCTCTCTTAGCTAACCATACAAACTGACACTTTTATAAACAGTAGGGAACACGGCAAATTGATCTGAATCCGACCCCTGATTCGAAGCTGAGCGCTCTACTGACTGGACTATCTCGCTCACCACAGATTTAAAACGATACTTACAGGCTAAACAGAAACATGTTAAGTTTTCTGTTTTGTTTTTGTTTGTTTGTTTCCCCTTTTCTTGTGTGTTTGTGGTGCTATGTTGTTTTGTATTTTGACACTAAAATTCACACTTCCCTAGAGGCTGAAATTGCGCGAGTGAGAAAGGACTTGAATCCAGACATAGGGAGCAAAATAAGGCGGAGTGAGAGGCCAACTTACCGCCAAGAATGTGTGCGGACGTCCCGACAAACCAATGAGCCCAGTTGAAGATCGGACGGTACTTGGTCCCGGGGTGTGGCCGGATCAACGCCATCAGAGGCTTCATACACAGACACACACACAGACACACACAGAGACAGAGATATATACAGCATTTGGAGAGTGAGAACTCGAATAAATCTATATCTCTTAAAACATACAGTCTCTCTATGTCCCTCTTTATCTTTCTTTCCCCCCCCCCTCTCTCTCTCTCTCTCTCTCTCTCTCTCTCTCTCTCTCTCTCTCTCTCTCTCTCTCTCTCTCTCTCTCTCTCTTTCGTTTACTTTATCTGCCTCCATTTTTACATAAGCGTAAGTTCAGATAATGTCAAAATTGATTTTTGTCCAATGACTGTGTTGAGACATCTTAAAACATGCTAGACCATTAAATATGGATTCGGAGCTTTTTAGAAGATTGTTCCAGACACACTGTAACTTCACCAAAGTAAGGCTAATTCCACATTAGAAGAGAAGGAAAGAACCAAGCGATACTTTGTGTTAACTTGCTAACCATAAGTTGTATCCCTTGAATGACTGACTGGTTGAATGCATTCCATTGTCTCTAGCTAATTCCTGCTTCAGTTGTCTTAGTTTCTGTTTTGAGCCACCATTGGTGAGCCAAAGTTAACATCGGAATCCATCTAGCTATTGTTACACTGAATTATGCACCTCCTGTTCTATATGTTGAGCTACACGCATTTTGTTTGGCAGCCCGGGTACTCACGTTGATGACGCACAGCCCCGTCACGACGACCCCCATTATTGGGTGACCCTCCAGGTACTTGGGCTTCTGCTCTATCTGGAATCCAATCGAAAGCAAAATACCAAAACATTAAGACATGTCCTAAGACTTTATTGGAAGCTTCGGCCCGTGTCATGCTCCATTGTTTTCCGAAGAATGTCATTGTCATCTCAGTTGTATAGTGTCCTTTTTCATTTGTATAAAAAAAACTCTAAATCTTATGTATTGTTTTGAGGACTGGGATAGGGCAACAGTTACTGAGGTGTCGCCCTAGACCTCTACAGAAACGGACCGAGATTCAAACCTTTGACGTCTTGTTCATCGGCCCAGTACACTATAGACTGAGCTATCAACATGGCCACTAAGAGTCACACCATGTGGGACTGCATGGAAATAAGAAGAACATTGGTCATAAGTGCTTTAAAGTGCATAATGTGTTCAAACTGATGTGGGCAGCGGGTTAAGATCTGGAAAAATCAGTGCGAACGGCAAAAAACCTCCAAATTAAAATATATTTTGGTCAAATTAACACAAGTCCAGGATCCAAAGCCATCCGAGATCTTTTTCATTCACCAAACAGTTTCCTCTTTACACACGCTGTTCTTTTGCATTCTTCGTAAATTAGAACCAGAATAAAATAATAAAAAAAAAAAACAGTAAATCTTTACGCTTACTTCCATCAATTTCTCAGATATAGATAGATGAAATTATGGATAAAAAAAGATACAAAGGCAGACAGACAAACATAGAAAGAGCTGAGATTTAGCACTGGTAAGATACAAACAGACAGATAGAAAGACAGACAGACAGACAGACAGAGAATTAGAGAAAAAGACACATATAGAAAGACAACAAAAAAAGAAACAGGCAGACAGACAGAGATACATATGTATGTACATACAGATTTCATTCACCAAACAGTTTCCTCTTTACACACGCTGTTCTTTTGCATTCTTCGTAAATTAGAACCAGAATAAAATAATAAAAAAAAACAGTAAATCTTTACGCTTACTTAATTAGTACTGATAAGAGAGAAAAAGACACATCATAGAGAGAGACAAAGAGGCAGGCAGACAGACAGAGATACATATATACAAACAGAGATACATATGTATGTACATACAGAGAAAGAGCGAACATGTAGACACGTTAAGCTTACCTCCACCCATCCCCCAGACATAGACATAGACATAGACAGAGACAGACAGACAGACAGACAGACAGACAGACAGACAGACAGACAGACAGACAGACAGACAGAGAAAGAGAGAGCGTGTATAACCCTGACGCTTACCTCCACCCATTCCTCGACCTCCAGGAAGATGACAACAAAGCCGGCGACACAGGTGCAGAACACCAGCACCATGCACGTGCGATGGATCTGGGGAAGAGCACACACACACACACAGAGATAACTTTGATAAGTAACTGTGATAAGTACTGGAGGGGTGTCTTTCCCTGTAAATCTCTTCTTGCTGATTGGTTTCCCCCTAAACTTTTCTAACAACTTGATGCAGTATTTGCCCCTCCTCTTTTCTCTTTCCTCTTTTCCATTAGCTCATTCTAAACTTAGTTAATGGAAACGGCTGATGTTAACAACAACAACAAAAACAACAACAATAATAATAACAATAAAAAAATAACAACAACAACAACAACAACAACAACAACAACAACAACAACAACAACAACAACAACAACAACAACAACAACAACAACACAAACAGCAACAAAAGCAAGATTATAATTTTAATAATAATAATAATAATAATAATAATAATAATAATAATAATAATTGTTGTCATACGGTGTGTCCGAACTATTTTCTTTAACGGTAGAACACAATGTGTTTGTGTTCTACG
>RQTK01000277.1:523107-548907 GCA_003991915.1 Elysia chlorotica | reverse complement strand
GTTGTTATCATGTTTCTTTCACGTAGATCATATAATCACCTTTCAGATAGACATAATAACAAAAGCTCCCTACTGTCACCGAAAAGTATTTATTAGGAGAGGAACTCTTTTCTTGTTTGGTCTTCAAGGTTCCTAAACAGGATCATATAAGACAACAGATCCCAAGTCTACGTCTGAAATTTGTACATGTTGCCCCTCCCCCTCCCCCTCTCAAAGAATCCTCTGGAAAATTTCAGAGACCAAAACATCCATTACGAGAGAGAGAGAGAGAGAGAGAGAGAGAGAGAGAGAGAGAGAGAGAGAGAGAGAGAGAGAGAAAGAGAGAGAGACTAGACAGTGTGCGTGGGAGACACAGAATAATAGTTCTAAATTAATAGAAATATGTGGCCAAAGAGCGAGGGAGAGAGGAAAATATAAAGGAAAGAAAAAAATAATAGAGATGCTGTGGGATATAGAGTGTAAAAGAAACTGAGAAGCAGGTAAAGGTACATAGATAGGACAGACAGACATAGAAGTTAACGTTATAATTTTGAAAGTAGTGGAATGAAAAAGATGATCCAGTTCAGTGAGCATCAAGCTCAAATGTTGAAAATGAAAACAAACACCATGATAATACATTCACCCACTTACATACAACTAATACAACATAAGAAAAAATACACAATAGAAACACCATGTATGTCTATCTCAATGCACATGAATAGTTCATTTTAAACTCAAAGAGATTTGTTGTGGAAAAAAATAGAGAAAAAAAACACAAAACAAAACAAACAACAAGCAAATTATAACACCACATACAGAATGGGAAACACTATTTATTAACGTTCCATTTCCCTCTAAAGATCTTTCAATGCGCCCACTGTAAAGCTATAATCTTAGAGATAGCCTACTCCTTTCAAGGATAGATCTGGGATTAGATATTTTTCCACATTGGTTAGAAAAAGGCTTTTTTTTCATAGTGAAAAATTGTCTAACAATGATTGCACTGTGTGTGCGCATATCGGAAGGACTTTATTGCAATAGACCAATATTTAGAAACCACTGTGCATCTTATTTTATTTGAAAATAATTCACGCGCATTGACCTAGTGGTATTTTGATTAAAAGTCGGTAAATAGGACATTGCTTTTCTTTGAATATGCGAAATATAAATACCATTCATTAGGCCTATTATCATTAATTTGACAACTTTCTGAAGGAAAAAATAAGGTTATAAAAAACAACAAACAAACAAACAAACAACTCGTCTGCTTTTAAATCTTAGTTTCGCGACCTCAACACTCGGTTACACACTTCTATCCGTTTGACAAGTGTCATGTCAGCCCCCATCCTTTCAATTTTGAGTGATAAAAATATTTTTTGAGGTTGCAATAGTATTCAATATTTTTTTAAAATTATTATCTATTATAACGATATATAGACCTACATTTTCACTATTCAAGATAACAGAGAGGCCATTAAATAAAGCTAGAACACGATTGGAAAGAGATAAATTTTAGATTCCAAAAGGGTACTATTTATAAGGTCTATGTTGAATGTAGATCTAGATCTAGATTTAGATGATAGATTGTAGATCTATAGTCCAACTCTAATTGGGATGTATATCTAATCTAGATCTAGATTGACCTTTGCATCATCATACCCACAGCCTGCGTCTGCTGTCTGCATTCACTGGTATATTTAATACCTGCTGTGGCTGCCGTCTTTCCTCTACTGTTGCCTCCGCCTGGTTTGGTGAGATCATTGAGATCCGCGGTTTTGGCTCTCTAGAAGACTTTAATAAAGCCCTAACTGTGCAATGTATTTAAGACCTTGATATTTTATAACTAGCAATTAAAAAAATTTTCAACACGCATTGTCACAATCTCTGGCAATTTAACCGTCGAGGAAGTCAAACGTGACCACATACACCTACAGTGGAAACTTCAGAATTCAAATTGCTTGGGCATTAACCTAAACCTTGAATAAAGAGAATTCGAATTACAGGAGGGGACATACATGAACTACAAGTGTTAAATTAGAATCTTTACAGAATTTTATCTTTTTTGAGAATTTTTTTACTGTGTTTATATTAAATGATAGTTTCCTATTTTCTTTCTATTACAAGCTTCTCCTTGGAACCCCATTTCTTTAAAACTATAAAAGGCATTCTTAGGCGGAGACCATTGTAATACAGTTAAAAATCTAAGAAGGATGACAGGCTATGCTTGTTAAGGATGATATGAACAAATTACGGGTTTGGAGTTGGACGAAAGCTATGAAGGGCAGAGAGATGTTAAAGCACAGTATGCAAAGCCCTGTCTCTCCCAGTCTCCTCAATGAGTAACAACACCTTAATTATCAACTGTTCTAGCAGCCACCCTCTTCCACTTGGCATGATTCATATTTTCTCTCTCTGAGTCTGACACTGGAAGTGGCAAGGTTACTAGTACATGAGTCATGAAGAAAGGTCTCAAGATTGTCCACAGATTGAAAACTTGATGTAGATCTACACCTGTCAATTTTTTTTCAATTGTAGGTTTGAGGTTGACTCAGCAAAGGAAATTCTTTTCAATTGGAAATTGGGGCAATGGAAGAAGATTAACTGAACATTGATGTTAACTTATAAATGAATTTAATTTTTACAATAGCATTAACAATAACACAAGGGCAATGTTCTTCAAAAGCATGACCATGAATATTGACTCAAAGTTGACTCAAGTGAATTTTACCGTTATTTTTTTTTTTTTATCATTCAGCAGACAGCTATCACTATGAGTGGCCAATTTAAATCATTTGTTACTGAAGAAGAAGTCAATGAACAGAGACAAAAAAGGCAAGCAGAATGGGAAAAAGTGCGAAAGCCAGAAGACCCGGAAGGTGAGTCTTTTATCCAATTGATCAGCGACATCAGGTGGGTTGGGAAACACATGGATCTAACCAGTCCTAGTGCCATCAAAGTTTTTGACATAGCCAACTTGTCCAATATTAAGTCCTAGCATATAAGCACTTATAAATCACACAAATATTATAGAAAAATAAAAAAAACATCAAAATACATTAATATTTTGACATATATAGTTTACATTATGATTCATGTGCAGTACTATTAAGAAAATGCTACATCTGACTTCTTAGTATCTCACACATAAGTCTGAGCCATGAAGGATGAAGGATTTTTTGCCATGTAAATTAAGCCCATTAATTCCATGTTATTTATCGCTGTGCTCAATTTTGCTATTGGTTACATTTTATTAGTGCACAATCTTGTGTTCATACGATATCTTGAGATGATTTGTGTAACATTATTAACTGTAAACTCTCTAGAGAGAAGTGCACCAGACTTACTCTGTGCTTGTGATCTTTTTCTACGAAGCCTTAAGTTGCATTTTTTTAAAATCAGCCTTCTCACCATACTGGTTCTGTGACAAATCAAACAAAAGTCAGGTATTTAGAACAATAAAAAATACATATTCAGAGTTTTCTGTTGAACTTAACTGGATTAATAATTATTTCTGCCTTCCCATAAGACTAAAATAAAAAGTGAGAAATCCAGTGTTGGCAGGTCCCAACTTCTTCATATATATTCTGTACTAAGAAAATGAATATCACTATTAATTATGAAAAATAATTTAATCATTTCTGTTCTTTAAGAAAATTTTAAAGTTAAATTTACAAAACTAATGCTCTGCCTGTCAAGTTAATACATGCAGATGTCAAACGTGTAGATCTATAATTATATAATAAGCAGCGTAATCGGCGAGATCATCCACAGTGAAAACTCATCTAGGTCACTGGGTTAGACCTGGGGCCCAGTTATAATAGATAGGGACCAGTTTCAGGTCTTAAGCAGCAAAGCGGTTTCATTTTAAGCACACAATACACTCCTGTAGATACAAGACAACAGCCACAATACAGTGATAATTGTATCTGAGGGGAAAAAATTTCGGGCTGAAGGAAGATCAAACGACAAACCAATGTAAAGCCTCCAAACTTTATTGCAGGAGCACCGTGGTAGTTGGAAAATAGCCTGTGGTAGCATTATAAAAGTACTCCATACAATCACATGTACAGGTACTGTCATTAGCAAAGATCAAAATTTCACAATGCTTGAGCCTGCTGTGCTAGAATTGAAGAATTGTCCGGGGTGACAGTTTGTTATATTATGATCTATAAAGTCAACTTCAACTGTTAAGTCAATGTGCATTGGACTTGGAAATACATGTACATGTAATTAGGAAGTCAATCCACAATGCATGAAAGAAATAAAGCATTAAATGTGCTCAACTCTCCCAAGCAGCAGGGTTGGGCTAAATCCCCAAGCCCTAGTCCAGATAATGCCATTGCAGTAGATAACACTAATAGTTGAAATCTGAAACCATCCTTGAGTGAATACTCTTTTTCTTCTTCAGTGCCTATAATATTCTGGTTTAAGTTTTTGAAAGTACCCAATACTAGCTTCTTAATTTGAAATTGAGACAGGGTGGCATATTTATTACCCAGTCAGTTGTTTGTTACTGATAACTATACTAAACTTTATAATCTGCAGAGTGTCCTGAGGAGGAAACCCGCTCTCTCTTTGATCAGCTTAAATCAAACCAAGATTATGCTGAAAGGGAGAGAGAAGAAGAGACCAAACTTCGTAAGTTTCTAGGCAGGCAGAAATATAACATGCATGTACTTCCCCTCTTTAAGTGGTGATGATCCTGTTTTATTGTAATTTGTCGTTCTTGCACTTAGCACTATTCACAAGTGGGATGGTAAACCTAAAGTTGTGATAGAAAGTAACAATGCTACTGGCCACCTTGTTTTGTTAAACCCATTTGTTCCTGGTCTAATTGTTCTCTTCAATATTGTCGTATAAAGGCTGGTTCAAAACCACCAATTTGCCCCTTTGAAAATATGATTGTTATTTCAATTCCCTGCCTAATGTGACTATTGAGGTCATTCGAACTGTTTATGTTTTATTTTGAGGACACTATTTAGATGATAAAATTGGAGATCTATATTACAGTGGTCTCCGCCTTTGGTAAGAGAAAACGATCTCTGAGCTGGATAATTATTTTACTGGGACAGATCCAACCAGAAAGGAAAAAAAAAGCAGCAGAGATCGAAACAGTCAACGCCTTGGTTGAAAGAGTGAGAATTTTATTTGAGAAAAATTAACAAAGCCGAACATGCAATAAAGAGACTGGATAAAATTATGTTCCCTTGGACTGCCACGCCCCTTAGAGATAGAGAGAGAGATAGAGGGTGAGAGAGAGAGAGTGAGAGAGAGAGAGAGAGAGAGAGAGAGAGAGAGAGAGAGAGAGAGAGAGAGAGAGAGAGAGAGAGAGAGAGACAGGGACAGAGAGTGAGAGATGGGAGAGAGATAAAGAAAAAGAAGAAAAGAGAGAGGAAAGGAAGAAGAAAAGAAAGAAGACAATAAGAGAGGTATAGAAAGATGGGAGAGAGAGATGGAGAGGCACACGTGAGAGAGAGAGAGAAGAGAAATAAAAAAAGAGAAAGATAGAGAGCAGGAGAGTTTAGTTGAGTTAAGTTGGTTTAATGTTCAACGTCAGCACAATATAGGCTTTATGGACGGGACCCAAAACTGATATCCGACAATTTTATGGGCTGGCACACATGAGAAAGGACGGGGATACCATGACTCCTGTTTCAGCCGGTCACATTAAACGGACGCCGACACAACCAGTGGGGCGAAATCGCCCGGACTTAAACTACGGACCTCCTGCGTTGAAAGCAAATGTTATGCACAGGGCTACTGCCCACACCTCCAGAAAAACAATGGTTTTAAACTCCTCTGTGATTGGATGCCTACCGAGGATAGCCTGATGCATGTAGGCTAACGAACGCCAGGTGTAGGCGTAATACTAATATAGATGACAGGCAGCAGATTTCTCTGATCCTCCGACATAGCTTTACTGCCTAGCCTACCGTGTGTACGGATACGTAGGCTCACATTTGTTCATCTGCCCCCTCCTTCCTCCCACCCGTCGAATTGCATAAAGTCAGAATGTTCAGTGCCATTCAGTTTGTAGCGGCATAAGTTAAAACATGTTTCATAGGGGGAGCGGATTCGAAGACGGAGTGGGTTCGTAAGCGGAGAGTTCTTAGACGGAGACCACTCATCATCATCATCATCATCATCGGTATTTTGATTAACGTGCAGGTACTGGGGCAACATCCACATCAGTGGAACCCCTTCCAGGTAGCTGGCTTGCTGCACGCATGGCTGATCTCACACCAGATCTCCAGGTGTTTCTGTCATGAGGGTCAGTTGTTGAGAGTTTCCAGTCTTTCCGATCCCTCTCTGTCACCTGCTTCCATGTCATTCTGGGTCTCCCTTTTCCACGACTTCCTGTTACTTGCATGTCCAATGCTGTCTTGATAGCTCCGCTTGACCGTTCCACGTGGCCATACCACCGGAGTCTTCTCTCCTTCAGAATGAGGTTCAGGTCCTCAAGGCCAAGAAGCGTCAATAGCTCATTTGACCTAGTGGTGGCCACATCTTCTGGCTTCACATTGCAGATCTGTCTTATCATTGCCCTGTCGTTTCTCTGCAGGCGTTGAAGGTTTGGCTTGGTCAAGGGCCATGTCTCGCTAGCATGGAGCATTGCACTCCGCACACAAGTGCTGTACACATGACCCCTTGTCTTGTATGAGAGGTGGCGAGACAAAAGAACTGGTAGTAGTTCTTTAAACTTCTTCCAAGCTGTCTTCACACGTGTTGTGGTTGCAAGGTCACAGCCACCAGCTGCCGAGAGCATATCTCCCAGGTAGCAGAAAGAAGCTACGACATCCAGCTTGTCGGATCCCACCTGGACTTCACTCTGTGGTCTGCCATCGATTGGTCTCGCAGTTCCCTGGCATCGACTGCACTTGAAATCTGAGTCCTTCGTCAGGCGTTTCAGCCCGCATTTCATTCTCTGTTCTTGTGATTGCCATGATTGTTTGGTACAGTTGTTTTTACGGGACCGCCTGTCCTGGCTGACATCCCAACTCAGATTTGACGGCATCTGAGTGAGCACGCCGTTCCCGCACTCGGGCAATGCGCCTTGCCGTTGTCCTCTACAAGGAAGATCATCCACCAAGCCACAGTAGCCAGGAAACACCAGACCATCGGTCTGTTGAGGACTGCTGTCTGGCCCTGTCACCCAGGTTGTGACAGCCTCATAACCCATGTATGCTACAATGTGCAAAGTGTATTTTGCTTTTGTGTGCTGCCCACCGGAAACACCCTGTCACAATACATTTTTAAACAATCTGGAATGGCATCACATTACCCTTTCAGTCAAACATATTTCATGGCAGTAGATTTCCATGTCCATACCTTTTCGATTTAACAGAAAGACCTTGTTACAATTTTTTAACGAGCTGACTTTGCGTCACATTTCCACGCAGTAAACCATATTGCATGGCGGTGGAGGCTATGACTGATCTGTCCCAGGACGAGACAGACAATTTCACCGACTACTTTTGTCAGGCCGCCTTCCTCGTGTGGGAGATCAAGAATCGCGGGGCCTCTCTGAGAAGTGTAAGTACCTTTTATTTTGTTTCTTTTTCTTCGTTTAACTGTAATGAGAAAATTCAATATGATTTGCAATAAAGAGACATACTTGAGGGTAGAGCAACTAAACAGGAATGAGAGAAAGACCAAGAAAAAACAGGCTGGACGACATAAAAGACTTGCTGATGCGGGAGGCTTTCAGAATGTACAGCAAAAGTCGTGAACAGAAAGGCGAGGCAGGCCATTTTCTTCAGAGATGACAGCATATGACACCACATGATGATGAATGATAGAACCGATTCTTTTCACCAGGTAAAAGAATACTCTTATCCAGGGAGTCAAATTGTGTTTTCTCCTGGCACGACATCAATGTTTCAGCCAGCGTCTTACATGTCAATACTTTGCGCCCCTAAGAGAAGCAAGAGGCTTTCTTATCTTTAATAATCCAGTCTGCACCCGGCATTGTTACCACTGCATGATATTAATGCTGTGTAGCGTATTGAGTATAATCTTCTGAGATGTCGCTTTTGGCAGGAAAATCATAATCCTTCGGAAGCAGAGGAAGACGAGGGACGAGTCAACTCAACCACGCCCACGTTCAAACATGAAAACCAGTTTTTATGTGATTGTTTTAGATTTTGAGATGTCGCTTTTGGCAGGAAAATCATAATCCTTCGGAAGCAGAGGAAGACGAGGGACGAGTCAACTCAACCACGCCCACGTTCAAACATGAAAACCAGTTTTTATGTGATTGTTTTTTGGATTATTGAGGATAATCTTCTTCTACCTCGGAGATGTTGCTTGTGGCACGAAAATCATAATCCTTCGGAAGCAGAGGAACTCAACCATGCCCACTTTCAAACATGAAAACCACTGTTTTTATGTGATTGTTTTTTTTTTTATTATTGAGGATTCCCTTGTGACTCCAATGTGCTTCCCTCTATGAGATTTGGCAACTTGAAGCACCTCTGTTGAACCAGATGTTTTTCTAACATAAGGTGATGTCTTAAATTTTTTATTAATGAATTCAATAATGAAAAGAATAAGAAATTATGCTCATGGTTACTTTATTTTTTTCACTATGAGTATGGTAATTGTATTATGTTACACTTATAACATGTAAACACTGACAATAACTAATGTGTAGAGACAGGGACAGAGAGTGAGAGATGGGAGAGAGATAAAGAAAAAGAAGAAAAGAGAGAGGAAAGGAAGAAGAAAAGAAAGAAGACAATAAGAGAGGTATAGAAAGATGGGAGAGAGAGATGGAGACACAACCAGTGGGGCAAAATCGCCCGGACTTAAACTACGGACCTCCTGCGTTGAAAGCAGATGTTATGCACAGGGCTACTGCCCACACCTCCAGAAAAACAATGGTTTTAAACTCCTCTGTGATTGGATGCCTACCGAGGATAGCCTGATGCCTGTAGGCTAACGAACGCCAGGTGTAGGCGTAATACTAATAGAGATGACAGGCAGCAGATTTCTCTGATCCTCCGACATAGCTTTACTGCCTAGCCTACCGTGTGTACGGATTCGTAGGCTCGCATTTGTTCATCTGCCCCCTCCTTCCTCCCACCCGTCGAATTGCATAAAGTCAGAATGTTCAGTGCCACTCCTATGAGTTTTAGATGACTATAGAAATCAATGCCACCCTCAGCAACCTGAAATAATGTTTTAGCTTGAAAAAAAAAAAATATATATATATATATATATCCGTCTCTCTGGAAATGGGTTCATAGACTTTTTACGAGGTCAAGAACAAGTTTGTAGCGGCATAAGTTAAAACATGTTTCATAGGGGGAGCGGATTCGAAGACGGAGTGGGTTCGTAAGCGGAGAGTTCTTAGACGGAGACCACTGTATAATGAAACGACTTTTCTATTTATTTTTTGTGTAGATACTGTATTGTCATTATCAAATCAACATCGTTGGTTAGATGTTGTGATTTTCCCAGAATTTATTTGTATCTTAATTTTCTAAAATTTGTTATTATGTATACTTTGCTGTTTACTGTGTCTGACCATACATAATTTTTTTCGAATATTTAATCAACCTCTTCACTTTTTTTCCCACAGGTAGTAGTGTGAAAGGTTTGGATGATGATGAAGTCCAATTTCTCAACTTTGTTTCGAACAGACAACTACAAATTGAGAAAGATCGCAACACTGAGGAGAAATCTGTCATAGCAGAGTTAAAAATATCCTTGCAAACCGATGACTGATTGACTAAAATTGCTATAATAATTATAAACAACATAACAAATGTGGTAATAATAATGATAATAATAATAATAATAATAATAATAATAATAATAATAATAATAATAATAATAATGTGGTAATAATAATGATAATAATAATAATAATAATAATAATAATAATAATAATAATAATGTGCATTTGTTAAATGTTATAGATTTACAAGAGCATAATCTACAAGTTATGCAAATACTCTCCATTTGAGCATATAGAGCCGAAAATTGAAAAGGAAACTCTTAGCCTTCCGACATTAAATGCTACAATAAGACAAAAGTCTAAAAATGCAGATATCAGACATGAACCAATCTGACATGCCATTAATTATTTTTTTTCCTCAGGACGTGCTATATTAAGCGTATTAACTGTGACGTAATAACTAAAAGAATTAAATACAGTTACAGTGACATATTACAAGAATTCTTCCCTTTGACCGCTCTAATTTCTGAGGGGCAAAATGGTGAAGTTTTTAGCTAGACAGTCTCGTGCCACGTCTCCAATGGGCAGTTCAGCCAAAGCTAGAATGCCTAGTGCCGCATCAACAAGTGTGCTGACTGACGCGAGGCTGTCTAGTGCGGTTTCATAAAAAGGTTAATTCTAAAATCAGAGGATAGAATTAAGCCTTAAAGAAACTCAATGGTCCTAAATGCAACATATATTGTTATTATTATTATTATTATTATTATTATTAAAATTGTTAAGCGCATTGAGCATGATTGTTCATGATAGTGTGCTATATAAAACGCAATATATTATTATTATTATTATTATTATTATTATTATTATTATTATCATTATTATTATTATCATTATTACTAGATGGGAACCCAATAAATTCGTTAGGATACTGAGATGAACAAAGCTGAAGGATACATTACTAGTTTTTATTAAATATGATTTTGAAGGGTGCTAAAACTGTTTCTTCAGAATGTAAACCTTTAGAAATTAAAAAATACACCATGCTGTGAAAAACGCTTTTATGACACAATTTTTGTTTGTTTTCTCATTTTTGTGTTTGACTGCTTTTTCTAATCCTTCGTTTAGACATTTTTATAAGTTATAAGAACACTTATCCACATGTTCTTAGTATAATTATAATGATTATGATAACTTTATGTATTATATTTTTCTATACATTTGTGGCTACATGTATAAACATTGTATGAATTCCATTTTAATTGTCAAATATATGAACATGGGGTAATGTTTTAAAAATTGATATGAGTCTATATTGCTCACTGGGTAACATGTCCAAATATTACCTTGTGTCTTGTATTTGGCGTCATGTGAGTCTTAGCTCTAGTCTCAGTAGACCTTTCAGAAATAATGGGGGATGAAAAATTCATTTGAAGATTACTTTATTGCAATTAAGTTTGAGTTGAAGCTTACTTACACTGAATTTTTAAAAAATGTTTTGACTGAGATAGTCCTTTCAGTTTTACATTTGAAAGATCTTAAAATACTAATCGGCAAGAGGCAAGGAAATTCTGAGAAGTAACTTAACAATATTTCTGCACATTTTAGTTAATCCTTGACAATCTTACAATGCTTCTGTTTTGAGAGTACAAGAGAAAGCTGGGCAAACCTCAGCCAGCAAAGAAACTCCTCAAAGTTCCACAAATCCCAGTATTTCAAGTAACAGAAACTCTCAAAGACTACTGCTTCAAGGAGCTATTAAGAGGAAAAGGTACCCATCATGTACCAGGGCAATTTTTTTTTTAAAAAGATCTTTTTTTTTTTATAAACTTGGCAATACTCAATACTGCTCCATTGGAATGTACTAGGGCACATTACATGCAATATTTTAATATTGATAATACTAAATTATGGAAAATCCCTCCATTTTAAATCTCTTGTATAGATTTTCTTTTGTTGAGTAAAGATAATCTTGAAGTTGCACTGATAATTGGATAGTTCAGGTGGGACAAGACTTCTCATGACATTTTGACAGAACTTAAAAGTATAAATGCTCTGATTAGAGCTCTGTCCAAGTTAACATTTCATAACTTTCTGATATACAGCAATGAAAACTGCATTTACTTCAAACTTTAATTTCTTAAGCAAACGAGAAATAAAATTAAAATTATAAACCTTTTTGTATAAGTGGAAAAAGAAAACAAAACTGCCAATATTTAATGAAATTAAGAAAATTTTTGCGAACTAAGGTGCTTAAAAAGTGCAGGAGCTAATAATAGTAGTAAGTACCTCAAAAAGGGAAAATGGTGTGATTAATAGTAAGACAGTAGTTTGGGTTCTTGGAAATTGTATTTATTATTTTTATTATTATTATTATTATTATTATTATTATTATTATTATTATTAAATAATAATAATAATAATTTTTTATTATTATTATTTAATGATGGTTGAGCTATAAATTCATTTGTCCTGATTTTTCTTTGACAGTTGCTGTCTTTAAAAACTTAAAACTCTGCTGCTTTTCTTTTTGAATTGTCTCACAGCTCTGACAGTGATCAAGAAAAGGGTACAGCACCCAAAAGAAGTGCAAGCTCTTATCTCCACAAGCACAAGGTAATTCAAACGCCATTTTGTATGGCAAAAGAAGCTTGTTGCTCAGCACTTAAGGCGCTAACATATATTTCGTTCTGAGAATGCAGTGTGGTCCCTTAGTTAGAGTAAATGGCTCATTCAGTACATGCAGAGAATCAGAATCATTTTAAATAATTAAAATGACTCCCACCAACAGTTGATTATTTTATATCGTTTGACAACTCAATATCTTCATTTCATTTCTACTTTTCTCTTTGCTAGAGGATTTGATTAATTATTTTTTAGTGATGGTTAAAACATATGGTCATGAGTCCTTGTATCACTGCACTGTCTATGTGCGGCTGGATATTAAATTGTCAGAAGTTAGACTTGGAACCTGTTCACAATAAAGCCTAGCTGTTGGACAGTAAGAAAGCTATCAACCAGCCGACTTATCTCAGACCCAGTTTCGCATCCAGGGAACCTTCGGCAAGTTCACAAAGTTCCTTCTGCTTAATCTTGTTAATATTAGTTGACATTTAAAAAATCCAAAGTTGTCTCCAAAGAATTACAGTTTTATCACAGCCCATGTGTAGCATGTAGTCCCCATTGTACACAAACCTTTGAGAGTGAGCCAAAGGTTGAAAAATAATGATCAGAGAGGGATGGGAGGAATAGAATTTTTAGAGCTGACAAACGACAGGTGTGTAATAGAATATGATAGAAGATCAAATAATCGTGTTTGTAACATGTGTATTGAAAGAATGAAGACTTTAAAGTGTAGAATGTTACCATTGTGATCGGAGGAAGGAAGGGTGGAAAGTTGTAGATAGATGGGTGGGTAATTGTGACACCATCTTTGTAAGTGAAGGCATGGATTTTGCAACAATAGCTTCAATGAACAACATACAATCAACAGGGTGTCCAGCAAGGTCGTAACACCACCCTAATGCTATTTCATTTTAAGAGGAATTTCCTCTTCTTTTCCTCTTCCCCACCTCCTCTTTCGCCTGCACCTACTCCTGCTCCTCTTCCTCCTCCTCTGATCCTCTTCCTCCCCTGCCCATCATCACTTGCTCTTTGTCCTCCTCCCCCTCCTCCTGCTGATAATCATACTGCTGCTCTCGGGTGTCCAGCAAGGTCGTAACACCACCCTAATGCTATTTCATTTTAAGAGGAATTTCCTCTTCTTTTCTATTTTCTTCTTCTGTTCTGCCACCTCCTTTTCGATTTTTAATATGAAATAGATAGATCAATCGAGACAATAGAAAGATAGAATAACACTCAGTATGCCAAGGGTGGTACATGTATACACGATCCTTTTGATAAGCCTTGCAGGGCTTCAAAAAGTATTTTTACTTGTAAAGACAAAGAGATAATGAGTGGCGGTGAAAGTTAACAAATCCTCGTATTACATATAGAAAATGTGATTTCACAAATAAAAGTAAATTCTTTTGGAAGTTGAACTTGTGCCAACTCTCTCTCTTTTTTTTTTTTAGCCCTACCACTTATGTTTGTTTTTTTAAATAGATGAGAACAATGAGAGGCCTGATGCCAAGTTGATGGCTGGACTAACACAAACCAATGGTTCTACAATTTTGGTGGCTGGCATCTTACCCGGAATCGCTGACTATGCCGAAAACGACAGCAGCACTGAGAATGAGAGCAACAGCAGCGATTCCGAGGCGGACCACCAGATAGCGCCCAGTGTGATCACCAGGCGTGTGGTGCAGGAGATGATGCAGAAGCTGAAAAACGACGAAAGTGGCTGTGGATAAACCTGATTAAAGTTTCTGAATTTCATACTTTCTCTGATGTATTCTTTCTTTAATTTGTTTAACTTTAAGGGAGTGATTATTCAGGTGTAAAGTTTCATCATCAAAATAATGCTTTTCATTCGGTGGAGTGAGCTTTGTTCTAGATAATAGAATAACATTGCTACTGAAGAACCATGTCCTTTTTTTTTATAATATAAGTGTATATATAGCATCAGCTCAACTTATATTCTTTTACTGTGACACTTGACTTTTCTTTCAGAAAAAGTTATCAGGTGCTATGACTTGTTAAAAAAATGTCAATTCTATGGCTAAGCTGTTGTAGGATGCTGTTTCAGTTGCGTATTCTTGTCAAGCTCAGTCCTACCCATCAAGAAAGTAGCTCCTACATTACATTACCATATTTTTTAAAATAAGGATATTTTACTGTTATTGTAAATAAAGGATTCAAACTTAAAATGCGCTTTAACTATCTTTGTTTTTTAGTCGAAGTCTCTGGTTGTGTCAGCATGACCAGATTAGTCTCAGTCATCAGCCCTGTCACCTTATACATTTAGCAAGTTTCTTGTGACCTAGAAGACGTTTGTCTTAAGGAGGGAGCTTTGATTTCTTTGGTCAAAGACACTTTTTAAAATTATTAAAAGCCAAGAGTTTGCAGTCAGTTGGTCGTGGATGAATTTAAATCATGAAATAAGAGAGTTTGACTGGCTAATTAAAGACAGGTCTAGTTTACATTGTAAATCCTGGGAACTGTGCACGTTTTTTAAGTACAATATTTGAACTGAACACTGACACCTGCTCTTCATACTAATCGTAGTGCTTCTAATTTTTCTTGGAAAACATGAATTCTTGCAACAAAAATGAAACATTTCCCATCCCCTTTCAAAACCACCTGTTACCTCATCTGACATAAACTATGATTTGCAAAAATATTTTACTTCAGTGTACCTTAACTTTTGTTTCTAACCCTTTGTAATATAAATTGCACTTCTGATATTTTGAAGATTATTCTTTTTTTTTTTTTTACAATACATTATTTTATATTAACTGTTCAGTAAAAATGTTCACCATGGTATCCAAACTATTTGTTAGCATTAATATTTGAATGTCACTAGGGGCAATATTACAACAACAACAAAAATGTTTCTAGGGCAGTGCTCTATCCTGTACCTAGTTTACCAACAAAAATTGAGATTTGCTGTTGTGAATATGTTTCCCACTCTCATAATACCAGTAGCTGATGTATTATTAATAGAATAAAATGTTTAAAAAATTAAAGTAGAACGTTTCTGTAAATGTGGTTTTGCATTACTGGTGATATACAGTGGAATCTGCAAACCCTGTTTAAGTTGGACTATGGTTTTATTTTAACTATTTCCGAGGCGACAGTTTCCTTTTCTGTTTTTACAGTCACTGTTTAAAAAAATAAACTTTGGGATAAAATAATCTTATAGGCAGTTCCCAAAAGGTTTTTTTTAGGCAGATTCCACTGTAGCTTTAAAAACGCTTTTCCTATTGTGAGCCATTTTTTACCTAAAGTGGTATGAAAATAACATGCATAATACGCATTACATGTATTTATAATAAAACAAAACACACACAGAGTTATAGGGAAAATACTATAATCCTTACAAGTCCTGGAGGACAGATTAAAAAAATAAATAAAGCAGTGAAATGGCAGTGATTTAACATTTAATATCAAATAACATTGCCAAAAAAATAGATTACACTGTTTGTTCATGTACTTAAAATTTAGTGAAAGACATAGATACATGTATGGTGCAGTGTAATTGATTGGACAAAAGGGTCTACAATTGAAATAGCCTTTACTCAACAACAAAAATATCCCACACTGTAAAAAATAATAAAATAGACCCTCTGTGGCTGTGGCAGAAGTATATTTCAGTTTTCACCACACTGTTCAAAACATTGTTATTAGTTGTGGCTGTGACTCAAGAAAAGATCGGTACCGGGTATGCTGGTAGAAATGATTAGAAATCGGCACCAATAGATCGATTTGGTCACAAAATTTTCAAAGTTTATCCATTTCTAAACCATTTCAACACAAAGATTAAAATAAAAAATATATTTAAAATTACAAATATTTTAGCTATTTTTTGCCCAAATGCTCTCTAACTGAAAAGGTTAAAGCTGATTTTTCCTCAAATTAAGGTATTCTCACTTAAAAATACTTCAAATCTTATACCAGACCTGGGACTAAATGTTTAAAAGATTAAAAGAGAAAAGTACAAAATTAAAAAACTAGCGCGTTAATCAAATATAAGGTTACCAGAACTGAATTTTTTTTTTTTAATCTGAAAAGACAGAGGTATTTTTGACAGTCGCAATAAGAATTGCAACTATATGTTTAGTTCTTCTTTGGTGTGAGCTTCGAATTAAGAGAATCGAACCTGAAAAACTTTGATTTATGACTGAGTCTGGTTTTAGTAGAGCCGAAGACAAAAAAACAACCCATTCTATTGCAAAACTTTGGTTTATTAGAAATTTGAATAATCAGACTTCATTTTGTGAGGTTTTCAAGGTAACTCTCTACTGCCTGTATAGGCTTGAGGCTACTTAGACATTCTTAATTTTCAAGCAAATTTGGTCTACCAATGGCGTTAGCAAACTAAAAAATGTGGTTTTAAAATCCACTCCTCTCATACTCAGATAAGATCTTGTCTCTGAACTCAAAGTATACTAGTCTTGATACCTCTGGTCCCATCTTCTTTGGATTTCACCTGGCAAGATTAAATTTTGTTGGATAGTGAATTTTATTTCCAAATCTGCAAACTGATGAAGAGCTCTTTGCAATGAATAATTCTATTAATGTTAACCTTAGTGGGGAAATTGAAAGGTAATACAATCTCAAATGTTCGACACTCATGTACAATTTAGAGTGCCGGTACAGAAGAAGCATTTATATTATTCTATTAATATTAATAATAAAAGAGGATTTCCTTACATAAAAGTAGTTATAAAAAATATCCATGGCAATAAATTTGCTCACAGTACTATACAAGTTTCAGATCTAGGACTAAAAATTCATTGCTTAACCACACCTCTAAACATCTTTTGTAAAAAATATCCATCATAAAAGTTTCATCTTAAGTATATGAATTATATGATTACTAAAGTAATTTAAATTTAAGTAGAACAATAGTTCACATTCTAACTAATTATAAGGTACCACACGGTTTGATGAGAAATTTAAAAGAAATCTGATTTTCTTTGCTGTCAAGTCATGATCATATTACTTAATCAATTTTAGACCTTTAAATCATATTTCTTTAAAAATCCTAATTACACGTACATGAATAAATTTCACGAGTTTCAAAATCAATCAAATTTTTTTGTTCAAATTAATCACGAAGGGATTATAATTTATGATTTTGTGTGCAAAGAAATTAACATGAATCATCTGTTAGAAAATTCTCATATTACACTTATTTTGAGCAATATTTTTCTGAATAATGTTCACAATGACACTTGACAGGTTATTTGGGTATCATGGTAATATGGTCATTAGGTCTATACAGATTTTGATGGTAATCGAAATGCCTTGGAAACAATTTTTCCAAATGATATTTAATGCACAAAACACATTGTATTATCAAATATATAAAAAAAACAACAAAAAAACAAAAAAATAAAATAAAAGGATGTATTTGCATCAAAGAGAGAGTAAAGCTTATGTTGTAAAGTCTCCTTTGTTTCACTGGCGATTCTTACTTATTGGCCATTTGAGTATCCCTACCTGTCTGCCTTTCTCTCTCTTATGATCTTTACCTTCTCTCCCGTGTACTTAGACAGTGTCTTAGTTGATAGCTTCAGAGGAGTGTTAATGTCTTATTAAATGTGGGGCACAGTGAATCAAAATTCACAGAATATAAAATTGTTTTTTCTTAGTCTTCAATAACATAAAATGGCTTCAAGTATACCCTGTAGTTCAAAACCAACATCTCCACAATTCTTACAAGCAACATAATTTCTGTCATATTTTATAACGGTTTGGAAACAAATAAAGTGAATTTCAATTTTTCTCAATGTTTTCACTGTGCCCCGGTTTCCCCTACATTTTTCTAGGATCACTGTGCTAACCCAACACATAATGGGAAGTTGGAGCTCTCAACTCACAGCAAGTAAACTGTGGCACATAAAAAAAAATAAAGTATAATACCAATTGCCAAGGAAAAAACCAGGGCCCTAATTCTTGGTTATATAACAGTCACAGAACACACATTTTTTAAAGTTTAAATAAAGAACTGCCGTTTTCATTTGTTTTTTGTTTGTTTGCCTTTTTCCATGATTTTCAAATGACATACCTGTGCAATACTATTTTATAACCAAAAACAGAACATTTATTTTACATTATTATATTTAGAGCACGTGGAGCCAAGAAAGAGTTACATGATATTTGTTTAAGTTTATTCTTTTCTAAGTTGTGCAGTGAATATTCAAAATGATTTAAAGCTATTCTCACATCTTTCTGATTTTAGGCGCCAAACGCAAACGAAATTGATGAGGCTTGCAATTCTGATGCTAGTAATGAAATAGCACCTTTTTATGCTTTGGTGTAAGAGACTAAGTTCCTTTGCTTCAAATACTAACTTGTGAGGTAACCCAAAAGTTTTAATTATCTGGTTGTTCACAAAGATTTTACAAAGTGTACAGTTAAAATGGAAATGACATGAAAAGGATATAAAATTGCTGTTGGAATGTATGAATTTTAGCAGTGGAACACTTTCAACCAGTAGGAACAGTTAATAGTACAATGACAAAGTTTTAAATTTGTATACATAACTATTGTAAACAGAATATGACAAAATTGAGTATAAAAGTTATCACAAAAAGTGCATAGGGCGTTCAAAGAACGGTCTTTGGCAGTCCGACATTTCAAAATACAATTATTGTTTACTGAGACGGTCTGTGCTGATGAGCAATGCTTAAAAACGGGTCGGACTAGTCACATGATTCTGCATAAAGCTCATCTTCTTTCAATTTGATATGTGGATTTTTGTATACATAAGCTTCTTTATACTAATAATCATAGGATCTGGGGAGAGGAGGGGTAAAGGGACAAAAATAGATGATCAGAAGACTGTTCTGGTGCACTCAAAACTTCTAGAGAAGGAGTGCGGTGAAGCACAGCATCCACTTGCACAATATGCAGGAACGATGAAGAACTTGGTGAGGCTGATAGTTGTTGTAGCTGCTGTGAAGAAGGAATTAGCTGATCAGAGTGGCTTGTGTTGTCAGAGGGTAACGACGATGATGCCTCTAGTTCTGCAGCCCTTGAAAACTGCATATCACATGATTGCTGGAATTGTTGGATGGGAAGCGAAGGCCTAGATGAACCAGAGGCTTGGAATCCATGAACTTCTATTGATGTGTGGGCAGAGTCAAGACGGTAATAATCTCGCAAATGGGGTGAAGGTTCACGTCTTCGTTCTGTGTCAACTCTCTCCCAGCTGATGCCACCAGCTGTATGTATGTGTTGACTGTATGCAGCTGTGCCTAAAATTGTGGATGATAAAATGTGAGGCAACTAGGGTGGATCAGACACAAGTCGTTGATATAAGTTTTGAGCAACAGCCCCCTAAACATAAGAAAGCCACTGTTTTTTGTTTTTGAACTTTATTCTTAAAATTAATGTTATTTTTTCATATACAAATATTGAGAGATGAAAATAAAACCCCATACTATATCGGTAATACCACACACTCACTCACTCTCACACACTACCTGTGCTGATCGAAGGTTGACCCCTATTGAGCTTGGTCAGTCGAAACTGGCGTGTATTAACTAAAGTATCGCTGATGCGATGCTGTGTCAAACATACTATGAAAGCAAAAGCTTTGGATGCTACTGATAAAATTTAGATCTACAATGCACACATACTTCTGACCTCAATTCTGTTTCAGTAACAGTTTCATGTTTACGTAAATTTCAAATAAAGACTAAAAATATTTAGAGACAAAAAAGAGAAAACATGATGTTATTTTTAGGTGACAATAGGCCTAACTCCTGGATTAAATGTATTCAACGTGAGGCTGAGAGGATGTTTAAAACCAATTTCTATTGCTTGCCCACAGAATGATGAGAATTGACAATTGTCTCACAATAGATCCCCTATTTTTCCCAGAGGGCAGATTATGATACATAAACAACTTACTGGCAGTGAAAGCTCCAGGACTTATGGTCTGAATAACAGGCTGGTTGAATCTCATGCCCTGTAGTTGACGCCGCCTCTTCTTAATAATTCGGATGATGCAGATAAGCAGAAGAAGAAAGGTCAAGGCAAGAATAGCTGACACCAGGGCTGCCACCACATCAGACAGGCTTTCCTCGTCCACGTTATGCTCTTGATCTTGTACAGGCCTAACAGTGACATCAGGTTTTCCTGACTCCAAACCTGACTTGACATTTTGTCCCAAAGGATTGGGCGTTGAAGAAGTGTCGTCTGCAGACAGATCAAGCATGATTTTGGCTATGACATCTCACTGGTCCTGCTGAATGTCAAGTCAGCTGTGGCTGAAAACTGCCATGACCAACACCTGTTTGTCGTGTCAAGTCTCATCTGAGCAAGACTATATCTTATAAAAGAAAAAAAAACAAAACATGACGACTAAAGAAACAAATTTTACCATTGGGTATAAACAGTAGAAAATTCACCATTGTGCAATGTGCCTAAAAACTTAAATATAAGGATGCAGTTGACTAAAAGATAATTCAAATGAACCTGTCTAGAAAGCATGTTTGAGATCACATATAAAAAACTTGGATCTCTTCCCATATGGATGGTGTTTAGAGATCTTATAAGTCTTTAGGTTGAGGTTGCTATCGTTAGGTTGCTTGCAGCAGTAAATAAAAGAGAATGATATGTTTTAACAAAGCTAATTTATTTATGTTTTTAAAAATACCCCAACACAGTTTTAAAATCAACAACTGATGGGAACCTATGGATTAAAAAAATTAACCACAAATTACTATTTTTTGAGGACCGATCACTTATTTACGAATACCAAGGCACATTTTCTTTAATAACTTAGCCAAAATCTAAACAGAAATTTAACAGGATCTAGGTCTAGATTCTTGGCCTATACATAATCTCTACACATAGACCTAATGACTAGGGCTGTTCTATTGAATCATTGTACCACGAACTGGTACTGTAAGGCCTTGTCCCCATAGATAGGTTCTGCTGCAGTAAGTTCCTGGTGAACTCATACTCGGTTACCAATTTGTGCCCTGCACTACTGACAGAGCTAAAGAGAGTCACCCTTATATCCACAGACTTCTTAAATTCATGAAAATGTAGATCTTAGGAGACCTGTAGCAACAAACTGTACGTTTCCTAAATCCAGTTTCTTAACTAAGCTAGATCAAAATAAATACATCACTAAATACATACATGTAGCGTGAGGCCCCCGTTTTTAACAAAACAATCTAGAACTAAAGCGTTGTTACTAAAGAAGAAGAAGAAGAAGAAGAAGAAGAAGAAGAAGAAGAAGAAGAAGAAGAAGAAGAAGAAGAAGAAGAAACAAAAAAGAAGGAGAAGAAGAAGGGGAGCAGAGGAGGAGAAGTGGAAGAACAACATCAACTAGATCTAGAACTAGATCTAGATGAAGGTTAGATAGATCTAGAAATCTATCTCTCTCAAATTGAGATTTGAGCTTAAAATCTAGAGAATCTAATCTATGATTTTATCTCTTTACTTCAGAGTTGCATTCTAGATCTAGAATCTAGATCTAGATCTAGATCTACTTTTCAAGTCGTGATGCAGCTGTAATCTAGATCTAGATTAGTCATTAGATCTAGATTTAAGAGCTACTGGAAGATAAATCTAGATTTTAGAAATCGAGGTATAGAATAGATCGATACATTCGATTTTCTATAATTCCATTCGCATTGTTATATGCGTAGAGGGACCTGCGTAGATTACAAGGAATTTAAGGGGAACAGCTTGACCCATTCAAAACAACAAACATCAAAGTGTCACCAAATTACTCGGAGACCGAAGACATCGCTCTCTTGTCCCTGATGTTAATCTTAGCGTCAGCAATAAAAACATTTCTGGGGTTGTCTCCGTTTTCTCCGACACTCAGAGACATCCAAGTCGACGCCCAGCTAAGCCGAATACATTGTACATTTGTACTGAGTAAAAAAAACAACAACGGACAGGCTAGACAAAATCAAAGCACTACTCTAGAACACCTAAATGGAAACTGCAAAAACAGTAAAAAAATCTAGGCCTATACAGACGGATCCAAGAAAGGCATCATTGTTAGCATAGGAGTCTAACCTTGAAATGTTCGATGTTGTAGACCTTTCGATCTTTTCATCGGTCTAAATTGTATGGTCCTAGTACTAGTATGTGGCATGCGTGGCTTAGACGATGTTTTACATTATAGTACCGGGCTGTCTCAATTAACCTAAGAGGCACATTGGGGGTTGTACAGAGAGGGGTGATTCTCCCAGCACTTGTCCAAACGATTCTTAAAGCAGTTCACAGTTGGTGCCGTCACAACACTCTCTGGTAGGCCATTCCAGTCATTTACCACTCGGTGAGAAAAGCTGTTGCTGGGTAAGTTCAGCCTGCAGCGATGTTTGTAGATTTTCAGGCTGTTTCCTCTGGTGTCCCGAGAATTCCCAATATCAAAGTGCGGGCGATCAGTGTCGTATACGCCATGGATGTATTTCCACAAGTCTATCATGTCACCTCGTTTGCGGCGGAATTCTAGGCTTGGAAGTTTCAGAGTTGCTAGGCGTTCTGGGTACGGTTTATCCCGGATGGATGCAAGTAGTTTAGTGGCACGGCGTTAAACATCTTCCACATCGCTACAGAGGGTTTTATGCTGTGGTTGCCAGACTGAATGGCCATATTCTAGGAGAGGTCTTACCAGGCTTTTGTATAGACATACAAGGAGGTTCTCTGTGATGAAATCAATGGTGCGTCTGATAATCCCCACAACTTTGTTGGCTTTTGCTGTGCTTCTTGAGACATGTTCTTTAAAACTGAGATCGTTGTCCACATAGACACCTAGGTCCTTCTCCACGTCATGTTCCTCCAGAACGATTTCGTGTTCCTCTCCGTTGCCTTTTTCCTTCATTGTATACTTGGTTCCAGATTTCTTTGATCCAAGCTTCAGGACACTACATTTCTGTGGATGGAATCGTAAAAGCCAATCATTTGACCATTGCTGTAGGCGGTTCTGATCTTCCTGCATGACTGTGGTAGCTGCTTCATCATCGCTTCGGGTGAATAGCTTGGTATCGTCAGCAAATAATTTGACGTTGCTTCTTTGCAGACATCTGGCAGATCGTTGATGTACATCACGAATAGCATTGGTCCAACCACGCTGCCCTGAGGGATACCGCTTGTTACTGGAGCTGGCTGAGACGACGTTCCATTTACTACCACTCTCTGTTCTCTTTCTGACAGAAATGCCTGGATCCATTCCAAAACTTTGCCCTGAATGCCATGCGCTGATAGCTTTGCCAGGAGTCGTTGATGAGGTACGGAATCAAACGCCTTCATGAAATCCATGTAGATTATATCGATGCTTCCTCCTTCATCCAGAATCTCAGTCCAAGCATCCATGACATCCAGTAGTTGAGTTACACAAGATCTTCCCTTTGTGAATCCATGCTGTTGTCTGCTTATCAGTTTATTCACCTGGAGGTGCTCAATCACATGCTCTCTGACGATCTTTTCCAAAACTTTGCACAATATGCAGGTGAGACTGGCTGGTCGATAGTGTCCAGGTTCTAGTTTGCTTCCTTTCTTAAAGATTGGTGACACAGAGGCAGATATCCAGTCCAGGGGGATTTGTCCTGATGCTAAAGATTTTCGGAATATTAGTGTTATAGACTGAGTAAGTGCATCTGCTGTTTCAACTAGTAGGAGGGGCGTGATCCCATCAGGGCCAGCTGCTTTCTTGGTGTTCAGGGACTTCAGAAGTTTATTTACAGAGTCTTCCCGGATCTCAATGTCTTCAAGGGCATGGTCGTAAGTGTAGGATGGTGGGTTAGGCATATGGTCTTTATCTTCACATGTGAAAACGCTTTGAAAGAAGGTATTTAGAGTCTCTGCTTTTTCCTGATCTGAACTTGTCCGTGTTCCATCTTCTTTCTTCAGATCTCCAATGCCTGATCTCACAGTGGTTTTTGATTTCACATAGGACCAGAAGGCTTTGGGGTTTTTCTTACAGTCTGCTGCTACTGTTTTCTCCAATCTTTTCTTTGCCTGTCGACAATCTTTTGCTGCTTTGTTTCTTGCTTTGATGTAGGCTGTATAGTCAAGGCCGTCTTTGGTTTGTTGCCACTTACGGAACAATTGGTGCTTCTTCCTTACTGATGTTAAGGTGCCTCGGTCCATCCATTTGTTTCTCTGATGTCGACCTCCTGTGGTTCTATGTGTGGAGGCAAAAGCAAAGACTTAAAACAAAAGATCATCAACAGAGTAACGGACTATAATAGTAGTAGGACTATTAGGCCCTACAGCGGCAGAATTAGCGACCATAGACGAAACTCTAAAGACCATCCAGGAAAAGAAGATGGAAAGAGAAAACAATAAAACAATCATAGTTATTCTAACGGACTCCTTGGCAGCATCACACATTATAAAAAACCCAAACCAAACAAACACTAGGCAAGACCTTACAGAGTCGATCATCGTTCGATCAAACGACGTCCAAGAAAAGAACAAAACCGATGTCCAGATCTGCTGGACCCCGGCCCACTGTAACATCGAAGGAAACGAAAAAGCTGACCAACAGACCAAATTATCACTCAGTTTTAATACAGGAAGAAAAACAGGACTGTGCCCTAGTGAAGTAAAATCCATAGTACACCAGTAAAAAAAAGAAGTGGCAAGACATGTGGACCAACCACTTCAAAAAAAGGAAGATTCTTCCACAGGTAGGCAAAAATGTACTCAACTTCAATACCACAAACGATAAAATCAATAGAGCCAGACTTGGAGCCCCAACGGAATTATCAGAAAATAATTATGAATACCGGTATTGTGGCTCCACACCATACACAAAACAACATGTATCAAAGAAACACGCCCAGCTCACACTCCAACAAGAGACACACTTAGAAGTCAATGCTCACAAGGAAACATCAAATTTACAGCATAAGAAGTTATCAAATCAAGAAGCTGACCCACTTTCAACCAACATATTTAAAAACTACTGAGTCCTCAAAAGCCCCCTCTAAACATCAACCCAGACAGGCCCAATGACCTTTTAAAGGGACAGGACACCCCCCCCCCCCCCTTTTTTTTTGCGCCTTCTCAGTTCTCAGTCTTTTTGCCGCTGATAATTTACAAGGATGTTCCTTGCGCCAAACCCACTCGGATATCCCTTACCCTACCCATCCCTGTACATAGATAACCCTCTTCTCATGTTACCCCTCATTAGAGAGCACATTAATAGAGCGTGTATCTCCCTAAGCACACATAGAAACGTGCTTTGTGTTTTATTAATTTGTAGTTGTGTTGTTTCTATAGACTCGCTCAGTTACTATTTTGTGTGGAATCATTTTTCCACGTTTATTAAACTTATACTTACAAACGGATGCTTATCAACTGAGTAGATGCACTAATAAATTCTATACACTTAGCTCCCCCATCGGACTTCTTCTTCTTCTTCTTCTTCTTCTTCTTCTTCTTCTTCTTCTTCTTCTTCTTCTTCTTCTTCTTCTTCTTCTTCTTCTTCTTCTTCTTCTTCTTCTTCTTCTTCTTCTTCTTCTTCTTCTTCTTCTTCTTCTTCTTCTTCTTCT
>RQTK01000277.1:506163-516163 GCA_003991915.1 Elysia chlorotica | reverse complement strand
CATTTGTGCATAGAGTTGCAATTTGTCGTTTTGCATTATTTCATAGTCGCTTGGAAAAGCTTGCATGCTATTCTGAGGCAAGTGATCCAGTACTGACTCTGCAGATCGCGAAACGTGATTGAAAGATGCCCTTGGAGAGCGCTTCACGAGAGTGACACGAGTCTCCGCTGAGCCTTCCACGGAACCTGAGCTTCCACCTTCAATATCTACCTGGATTATTCTAGCACCAGATCTATCAGACTCATTTTTTCGGGGAGTTTCGCCTGACGGATATTGAGGAGAATAAGACGTGTTGACGCCATTTCCCATGTTTTCCTCATCACCGTCTTCCTCGTCGCTGTGGAGGTTTTGAGACGCGTGGACGATAACATTCGGGAAAATATGGTCCATATCGTTTATGTTCTGAACACGGTTATCTGTATTGTCCACCTGAGCCATTCCTTGATCGCCAGTGTTCTGTTCCTCTGGTGCGAGGGATAGTTCATTACTCTGAACGCCATTACTTTTAAGAAACGATCCCAGGCTGTGCGACCGCTTGACCTTGTCCTGAGCAGTCTTTCTCGTGGACGCATTCATGAGGGACTGAGCCCTCGCCATGGCCTCGTGACGCTGCTGCTCCTTGGCGTGCAGGTTGAGCAGGAGGCGCCCGCCTACGATCGCTCCGACTGACGAGTCACCCTGGTCATGTGACATTGACGTGTCGCACGTCCTGATGAAGTCGGTGGTCACCGTGGTGGAGATGGGGGATCGCTCCGCGTCTTTGTATGAGGCGAAGAACCTGGCGGCAGCGGAGTGATTGTTGGCTGCGGGATTCGGTGTGGGCGTCTCACTCTGTAGGCAGAAAACAAACGCGACGTTATTGACCTTTCCACAGTTTCTATACGAGTTAAGGCTTGTTTTAAGCAAAGGAACTGTTTTGGCTAATTTTGGGTTCGTATTTGTCACTTGTTTGGTGACAAAGGTTTTTTTGTTTTGTTTTATAGACGAAGGCCACACCAGAAAAGTCATTTTTTAAGTTATGACCCCTACATGAGTATGCAGCTTTTCATTGATGCTGTAACTTAGTTATTAAGCTAAAAGAACAAATATACTTTAAAATATGTCTAAAGAATGATAGGAAAGTCTTTAACTTTATATTTAAATTTACAAGAAACGCTAACATCAGAGTTTGATCTTTTCTCTGCCCGTTCTTCAGATATTTATTTAATTAACTTTTGTGCTACATGAAAATGCAGTTTATCGCTCGTAATTTTCAATGAAAATATCGTTGATTTACAACAAAATAAAGGCAAATACTTAAACATTATCATGCCCTTCAATTAATTACTGGAAAAGAAACCAGGCAGGTCTTTTTTATTATGTCATGTGTTTCAAACAGAAGAGAATTAATGATTGAATGGTACATTGGATGTTTTTACCCTTTACTTCCAAGAGCTAATTTGGTAGATTATTATTTGCGCTCTGATTTAAATAACGCAGAAAAATAGAGTCCAATAATAAATTACATAGCCAATCATTTTTATCAGATTTGTGGAATATTATCCCACCCGATTATAAGTGTGGATTTCGGAAAAAATAATTGTTTATTGTTTATACATTACCGAATTAGTATTGATAATTAATTTGATAATTTGGAAATGACTAGAACCTGAAGAGAAACTTGTATTTCGACAGTAATGTTTCCCGAATATCAGCTATAATCATCCTTAAAAATCAACAAAAAAACAACAGCAACAAAACACAAAAAAAACAACAATCAAGTCCTATACAAAGAAAACAGGCAGAGGTTCAAAATGTGTGTGTGTGTGTGTGTGTGTGTGTGTTAAATATTCAATTTCATAAGCTTTTATCAAAGTTGACGTTATCTTTATTGTGCCTTCAAATGGAAGAATAGTAAAGCATTTTTGTTCATCCTTGAAGAGATGCTATATCCTTTTCGAGCTCGAATTCTATATTACATATTAAATATAAAGAGAACATACCTGTATCTAACCAATACTAGCTAAAACATCGTTGATGTTTTTAGCGATCGTTTGAATACAAGTTCCGATGCATATTGAAAATGTCAAAATTTTAGTACATACTGCGTTTTAAAATTTGCAACCGCATCTTAAAAACGCCTTCGGGATGAGGATGTGAATAAGGACTCAGTCTCTTTGTCGGACTACATTCTAGTAAGCAATCCAGGTGTTTCAATACGAGTTATTCCTAACCTCAATACTTTTTATCTTGAAGGATACGAAAGTCGAACGATTCCGGAGTATATTGGCGATATTTTCCCCCTCTAGTCTGCATACTCTATGCTTGGTTCATGTAATGATTCTATTGCCGACAGATTGTTTTCCTTGATCTACATACTCAATAATTACAAATGCTTCTCAAATCAATAACGCCATGCTTATTTTTCAAGCACCGAGTTTTCTTCTTTCAAAGACATTGTACTGTGCATTGAGCAGTCATTGCGTAAGGACCGTGATACGAGTAGCGCATCAGCTCATCACTCCACTTTACCAGGGTGTATGATCGATGCGATGGCGAGATGCTGATTGGAGATAGAGTGGGCGGTCTCGTTATTCTCTTTAGTGGAAACGAATTAAGAGTGATAGTTCCGTCTGCGTTGAGTATGTTATCGTCCTCTGGTGGATGGGAAATAAACAGATAAACAGCATGAGTATAATGTAATCAGTTTTCTCCTATAAACATCTTGAACCTGTACTCACGTTTTAATAATCATCATAACTGTAAAATATTATATTGTTATCTCTTATTCAATAGACCCTTTCTTCATGTGGATTTGACAAAGCCGTGTGCTAAACATTAATTGGATTATTATTTTTCTATTGATTGACAAAAACTTAGGAAGATGTATATGGTTAAAAGTCAACCAAAGAATTATCCAGACGTAGTTCTTTCGTCTCGAAGTCAATTACTTTTTTCATTAATTGGTTGCTTTGCTGTGTTGTCTATTTTCATATTTTGACCGAGCCTGCAGGTCGAGCAGCCAGCCAATAGGAAGTCATTAGCACCCGTAGGCGCCACGCAGCGCTTCAGCTAAGTTTAGTTCACGGCAAAACAAAGCCCGAATAAATACAACTCACCTCAAACCGACGGAGGGAGTCAGGGAGAGAGAGAGACAGACAGAGAGAGACAGAGAGAGACAGAGAGAGGGAGAGAGAGAGAGAGGGAGAGACAGAGAGAGAGAGAGAGAGAGAGAGAGAGAGAGAGAGAGAGAGAGAGAGAGAGAGACAGAGAGAGAGAGAGAGAGAGAGAGAGAGAGAGAGAGAGAGAGAGAGAGAGAGAGAGAGAGAGAGAGAGAGGTTATACACTCGTTCTGCGCACTAAACGCTTACATGAAACAAATTAATATGAACTTGCACAATATATCAGGATATAATGCAATACTGGTGTATGTGGGAGAAAAAACGTGACTTATATGTCCAATACGAACGGAAATAAAAACACGCAACTCAGTTTACTATATACACGTGTACATTGTTACACCTGAAATAAAGTAACTTAATGAAACTAGGAACACTATGGAATAGGAAATCGAAATTAAAAAAAAAAAGAATTTTATCAGAACTGATATAGAAATTAGTAGGTATATCGTATAGAGATAATGTGAAATGGGGAAATGGACAAATCGAACAAGTAAAGGTCTTTTTCCAGAGAGAGATAGGAGGAGGTAGACAGAAAGAGATCGAGATGTTGAAGGTAAATAGAAACATTTCGAAATATTGTTTTAAAGCCTTGAAGTAATTGTTTCACCTTTTGGTTTCTTTATGTCGCAACAATTAAATTTCCGACCCCATTTCCGTCGGATAAAGTAAAAGACCCCGGACAAGAAGATGACGCTCAGAATCACAATCAGCCCGATCCAAATCGGTTCCTGTGGAAATAATATTTGAACAGGTGCATGAACGAAACGGAAAAAGGTTACTTAAAATAATATTTAAATATGGAAGCCCCCTACCGCTGTAGTCATTATCTGTAACGATCTTGGAATGCAAACGATAACGAGGAGAATGAAGCAAACCGGACTGTAAAAATAACAATACCTACAATAGTACATTAAAAGACTCATAACCCTTTGCTTAAGCCTTAATCTGACCCGTGAAGCTGTTCATTTGACGAGTTTAAAAACTATCTGAACAGACTATGTAAACAACATTGTCGAGTGCGGCAGAGAAGAAGGCATGGAGATGCGAATCAAAACTGAAACTATCATGTGCAGGGGGAGAACCAAGCAGCAGTTTCACTCAATATTTCAGCGAAGCCGTCTATCGCGCTTTTTATACCAAGTTCTAAAAACAATCAGTTTTTAAACAATAACCTGACACTTTGGGAGTTTCCCAAAACTAAAAAAAAGTTTTATCATTTAAAAAAGAAAACCGTGCATCTAAATCCGCTTGTGAGTCGATGTAACATTAAAGCCTTTATAAAAACTATAACCTATTTTTTGTTTTGCTTCATTTGTTTATCACAATTTAGGCTAAATGTTTAGAAAAATACCTCTCCCATCAGTTTCTAATATCGTCACAAATTCGCCTGCAGGCGCGATTGCAATTGTTAAAAAGGACCGATTATAATCATGATGCACTTCAAAAATCCGTATCAGAAATCAGGCAATCTATGCACAATACTTAATGTCTTTTTTTCAAAGGAAACTATATAAAGATATTTCTATCATGTTTACTTTCCTTTTAATCTTAACTGAATATATGTATCAATGGTAATTATTATGTAAATCTTGAACACAATGACGGCTCCACAGACTATAACACATATATACAGATAAAATTTTTAGTTGGAGTAGAAGTGAGTCTGCAAACATTGCCTTTCTTTTGAAACAACATAGTCAAATCTATTTAAAATCGATATTTGCATATACCCACTTTACATACATTTTGCACGTGTATATGCAGGAGTCTACATTTGCCATTTTCTGACACATGACCCAGCATACTTTAATATTTGAACAGGTGCATGAACGAAACGGAAAAAGATTACTTTAAATAATATTTAGATATGGAAGCCCCATATTCTCTTCCTCTCTCCGGGTTTAACGTCTCCTAGGTTCCATTGGGGGATCCTATACGGCGACAGCTAGAAGAATGGAGCAAACCGAACTGTGAAAATAGCAAAACCTACAATAGTACATTAAAAGACTCATAACCCTTTGCTTAAGCCTTAATCTGACCCGTGAAGCTGTTCATTTGACGAGTTTAAAAACTATCTGAACAGACTATGTAAACAACATTGTCGAGTGCGGCAGAGTCGAAGGCTTAGTTGGTTGGTTGGTTAGGTTGGTTTAACGTCAAACAGCAGCACTATAAATTATAGTCTGACAATTTTTTTGTGCTGCCACACGCGAGACAGGGCGGGGATACCATGACTCCTGTCTCAGCCGGTCACATTATACTGACACCGACCCAACCAGTAGGGAACGCAACAGCTTTTGCGTCGGAAGCCGATGTTCTACTCCTGGACCACCGCGCCCCGCGCTCCTAATTGTTTCTGGAAAATTCCTATACGGAGTCGGGGACACTGTTGCAATTTGGCCCGCGGACATCCTGCTTACCAGTCCAGATCATTAGCGAACTGAACTACCGGCGCTTCTACCTTCTCAACTTTTGCGCAATAACCAAACAGACAAAAACGGCAACCTGACGTCACAAACGCACTGATTTGTGCGCATTAAATTAAGTTGCACACCTCGTAAGATTGACAGCTCCTAATCAAATAAGCCTTAAGCTGACGGAGTGTTGAGCGAAAACAAAATTGATTATTAGGGGAATATGCACCAGCGTGCAATCATAGCTCCATCCGAGACTTACGGAGCGATGTTACGGTCTGAAAGTACCATGTCTAAAGGGCGCCATTGTGTCATCAGTTATGGTTATGTTAATCGCAAAACGTACAACTATCAAAGAAGATGGCACCAGCCATAGATGCAACCACCCTGTCGAGAGCTTACCTGCAACAGGCGCTGTCCAAGCGTCTCGGTCGCTTGGTCCTGGTCCAGAGCCCCGTCCTTCCGGTCACTTGTGTCAGGCGTATGGTCGGAGCCACCGTCTGGCCGATCGGCACACATCGGACCTGCGTGGGAGGAGGCGAATTGGGGAATGGGGGTAGGGCAGAGTGTCAGGTTAAAAAGTGGTCAAAACTTTAAGAATACGATACAGAAAGGAAATAAAAAAAATAATATTGAAAAACCCCACAAAACCAGAAAAGTCTTCATTTATCGGATAAAATGAGAAGAGCAAAATAACAAAACAAAAATTGCAAAACGGTAATTCAACAAAGAAACTGCTGAATGTGAACCCCACATAATATTATTTGATTTGATATTATGTACGTTTATGCGAGAAATAGCAAGCATTTAGGAATATCGGTATTTCGACCCTTGAGCTTTAATATCCCTGCGTTCTAAAAGGAAAGATTTCTCGCCGATTCTGAAATACAGAAATTACAGGTCCCATGTTTTCACAGGGAAAACAAGCATAAGCCTATTGGATTTAAAAAAAAATGGCTATTTAACAGCTATAATATTGTTTCGCAATCTGAGCTTCCATGGCGCCAAGGAAAAAATAGCTGAAAATACTGTAAAACCCATAACGCGGGCTGGGTATACAATGTATAGTCCTCGCCCTGGCTTGTGACAAGTAACGATTTTAGGCCCTCAGGTTGCATAAACCATGAAACCAATTTGCCATCCCGTAGACAGCAGTTCTACACCGCTGACTGTATCCTCCGCAGTTGTGAGCCTTTGCTTATCGTTTATTGATTCAACCTCGCTCTATTTCAATTTTTTTGTCTCTCTAGTCATGTCTACATATATCTTCCTCCGTCAGTTTTTTCAGCATGAGACCAGTTAAATCGATTCCTGCGCCGAGTTATGATCTTTTACGATAAAGTTACTAATATTTTACGTTAGTTATGAACTTAAAGTATTATTCTTTGTAAAGTTCAAAAGAAAATTAATAGACCTTTATACTACAAATATTTTAATTTATACATATTTATTTGCTTCAAAAGGCAAGTCCTTTCATAATGTAACTTTTATTAAGCGTTTATTGATCCTTCAGGCAAAATTGAGGTGGAGAGATGAGACATTTAGCTCACCCACCAGCGGAAGGAGACACCGCCTCACAAACTTCCCTGTCAGTAATTCCTATCGTAGTAAGTACAAAGTTTGTGGTGATTTTACAACTCGTCTTACGATATGCGAGTGAAAAGCTCACGATGAGTTGCAAGCTACGCAACGATAATTATACTTACGAGCCTTATACTTACAACCCCTAGTGCTAGACAAACACAAGAAAATGTTTCCCTTTATAAAGATAGTTCTATGGTCTCTCTTTGAACTGTTCAAACTGTTCTTGTGGGCGAGACCACTCCGATTTTCCCCATGGTTTTACGTGGACTCTTTGATTTGGTGTTAGTGGAACACCAGGAAATGTTGCTCTTGAGTTCAATGTTTCCAACTCGAGCCGTGCATCTGTTATTGCGGGCTAGGGATAAATAAACCCAGTTTGCGCTCTTTTTGATATGCGAATGCATTGGCTATGTGGCATGTCATTCTGTGGCATGAGTTAAGGGAGGCAAGTAATGTAGCCCCTCAAATACGACATCGGGAAATGAAGTCTTTCTCCTGTGTGACTTTGATTTCAAAGATAGGTGTTTTACGTCTAAGTATGATTAGTTGAATATTAATTTAATAACACGCAACACTCCGTTATGGGCAAAGGCTTAAAAGACACTTCAGATATTTTCCAGACGAAGAAAAAAAAAGAACAAAATACACATTTATAATCCTGCATTGCAATCCCCACTGTTTAATTTTTACGTATTCTACAGTATATAACTTTAGTTGTTATTATTTGTAAGGGAAAGAAGCTTCTAACGTATTAAAATGTTAACAAGGAGAGCTTTACAATTATCTCAGCACAATCACATCTTCATAAGCCCTATATTAAATAAATGTATCTGCCAGGGGTAGGGCTTCCAACACACTATATTTTGCAGCATCATCATAGTAACATTTTTGATTGACTTAAACCATTTTGTATGATAGGATATAGTGTTTTAGTTTTGTTGTGGTTTTCCAATAAGAGTATCCAGAGGTGTACAACTTTAAAAAGTTATATCTAATTACTCTCTCTCTCTCTCACCCTCTCCCCACCCCTTTCTCTCTTTATTTCTCTCTCATTCTCTCTCTCTCTCTGTCTCTCTCTCTCTCTCTCTCTCTCTCTCTCTCTCTTTCGCTATCTCACTTTCTCTTTTTCTCCCTCATTCCCGCTCTCTCTTTTCTTTTTACCTTACGTTCACTTACCACTCTAAGCATTTTATAAATCATGTTTTCCACGTTATATAAAATAAATATGATCCAGAATTGTCCTTCAGTTCTTTACATGGAAAGATAGAATGTTCTCCCTTAAAAAATTAAAATTAAAACAAATAGTTGTGGCAATCAACCAAAACAATATCTTAACTCTATTAACTTTTCCCAATAGCACGAACACAACTAATTAAATTTGCTGACGACTCTGACTTAGTCGAATATTTTTACTTTGACAGAATTAACAAATCTGTGTCATAGTGCGAGATTACCTTTTTAAATATGAACATTCATAAAACAAAATAAAAGCTGTGCAAGTTAAAGATGTTGACACATATGAATATCTCGGTCTTGCCATTGATTGTAAATTTTCTTTTACCACACATTTAGAAAATTAAAATACTGTTAAAAGATCTAATCAACGACTATACGCTTTAAGTTTTTCAATGGCGACTACAATATTCTGAAAAAAATTGTATGTCCCCTATATCCAAAGTTTAATATATTTTAGAATTACATATTTTGGAGGTAACCAATCAAAACCCAGTTTCCAATAGTAGAAAAAATAAGAAAGAAAGCTTCCCAAAATATTTGCTGTGAACTAACCCCTTTCAAAGACATGTGTGTTTTACAAGTAAGTACTATATACCCAAAAATGATATAACAACAGACATGGTGAATATGAAACGTAACAATGAAGCCACATGCACAGATATATTATTTTATACGAGTAAAAGGCCAAAACAGACCGATATAAAAAGTCGTTCGTAGCAGCTTCCATCAGATTGTCACAAAATACCCATACTTAGCGGACTTGGGTTTGTCGGGGAATGTGTCTTCTTGTATAATAATGCGTAAAGAGGTATTTTTTTTTTCTCAATCATGATTATCTATGTCTGACAATTTGTAATTTCAACAGTGTTAAACGTGTATGTAAAATGTTTGTATATTTCCTTTCTTTCTTTCTTTCTTTCTTTCTTTCTTTCTTTCTTTTCTTTTCTTTTCTTTTCTTTCTATCTTTCTTTCTTTCTTTCTTTTTTTCCTTAATTATTATTATTATTATTATTATTATTATTATTATTATTATTATTACTGGTCCGTCTAGCAATATCCCTCTGTGACTAAGATCCAAATTATTTACACCTACGCTAAATAAGATTAAGTGTACCAAACTTTAAGAGCGAGCTGTTAACATCTATTAAAGCTTTTCCTCATTCTGAATGCGCCAACCACTCAACCATGGCAGCGAACTGTAATTACATAGTGGAATAAAGTGAGGTGCACGCCAAAGTAATTTGGTTCTTGGATTATCTGCTTTCGTCGTTGGTTAAAAAGACAGTTGTCATTCTACCAGTACCAGCCTGTGCGCCTGCGTATAGTCATTGTGTTTGCATGCGCTCGTGCGTCACTTACATCGACCGAATCGGCGCGGTCGTCGGGCCAGGAAACGATTTGTCGGCACACAGGTCCTGCACCGCACAGGAACTGTCGCGTTATATCCTTGAATTAATAGTCGAGATTTCAGCTTCTCTCCTAAATTATGCAGCGACTGATTCCCAGAGCGCTCGTTTCGTTCCTTCAAAGCTGAGTCCGATCGAAATTTTCAGTGCGTCGGTTTCCGGAAAAACCCGTGATTATTTTAACCAGGGTTGTTGACTT
>RQTK01000277.1:399748-500445 GCA_003991915.1 Elysia chlorotica | reverse complement strand
CTACTACTACTACTACTACTACTACTACTACTACTACTACTACTACTACTACTACTACTACTACTACTACTACTACTACTACTACTACTACTACTACTACTACTATTTGCCAGATGCTGTCCGGGGGTAGGGAGAATTGTTGTCCCATCCCGTTAGGATGTCCTCAGGCCCGTCTTGGTTGGTGTTTAGAAGGGGCTTTTGAAGCCTCCTAGTAGTTCTTTAACTTCGTTATCGTGGATGAGCTTCTTGGATTGAGTACTTCTTTTGCTGTTAATTTGATGTTATCTTTTAAGCATTGACTCCTTTGTGTGTCTCTTGTTGGGGTGTGGGCCGATCATGTTGCTAAATGTTGTATCGTGTATGGTGTGGTGCCACAGTATTCACATTTTCTGATAATCTTAAGGGTTGGGGCTCCAAGGTTTTTGCCAACCTGTGGGGCGATAGCGTGGAAGAATTTTCCTTTGAAGTGGTTGGTCCACATGTGTTGCCAGTCTTTAATTTTGCACTAGGTCACAGACCTGTTTTTATGTGCATTAGAACTGAGTCCTTCTGTGGCATGTTGATCAGCTTTTTCGTTTCCTTCGATGTTACAGTGGGCTGGTATCCAGCAGATCTGGACATTGGTTTGGTTCTTTTCTTGGAGGTGGTTTGCTCTAATGTTGATAGATTCTTTAAAGTCTTGTCTTTGGTTTTTTCTTATACTGAGTGATGCTGCAAAGGAGTCCGTTAATGTAACTATGTTTTCTCTTTACATCTTCTTTTCCTTGATGGTCTTTAGAGTTTCGTCTATGGCCGCTAATTCTGCTGCTGTGACACTATTATTGTCCATTATTCTGCTGTTAATCTTTAGTTCCAAGTCTTTGTTTTAAACTTCTATGCTTACACGGCCTCCTTTCTTAGATACGTCTGTATAGATTTTTTAGTTCTTGTAGTTTCATGTAGGTGTTCCAGGGTTAGTGCTTTGAGTTTAGCTTGTCCGTCCGTGTTTTACTCAGTGCTCGACTTAACTAGTTGTCTACTTAGATGTTTCTGAGTGTCCATGGTTCTGTAACCTAATTTCTGGTTTAGGATGTTGTCGACTTTTTTTTATTGATTGTCTGATATGTTCGGCCATATATTTCTTGCCCATATGTGAGGGAACCTTCTTCTAAATATTTGTAGATTATCCTTTTGGTCATGTATGGGGTGTGTCGGTTTTTTTTTTTTTTGGCTGAGTGATTTTAGTAGTCCTAGTTGTTTTCGGGCTTTTTTCCTAGTCGTTCTATGTGTTCTGAGTAATTGCTATTTAACGAATGTGATTCCTAGTGATTTGGCGAATTTTCATTGGTGATATCGATGGAATCTATTGTTATTATTTTGGAGTTTTTCATTGTCCCCAAAACACCGCTCTATCTCCTCTGTCTGTTGTCTTGTTTTATCTCTCATCCAGTCTTTCTATTACTCTGTCTGACCGTCTGTGTTTTTGCACCAAGGATGTTTCACTCCTTTAATCTGGTTTATTAGCCAATATTCTGGTATTGTTCGGCTGGTGCTGTTTATCTGCCTATAATTCGGGCTGAGAATATCCTCACGTCTTATGAACAAACAGCTATTGTGATTATCATAATGCAAACAAAAACTCAATATAAATATGTTAAATTCTGATAAATAAAAGGTACGATTATTATTTAAGTGGAAACAAAAAAGCAAGGGGAGCAGTTTAGTTCATATATTGATTTCAACATTAAACAAACAAAATAACCTTTGTGAACAAAGGAACACAACAAAATATGGACACCGTTTCCAAGAAAGCCAAGTCTTCATCATTCATTAATGCAGTAAAATGTTTTCAACGAAAAACCAACCCCTCTCATTTTAGTAAAATTGAGACAAAACAAGACTAAAAATTGTAAACTCTCGAATAAATTAACATAAAAATGCTTTTCAGATCTATTAAAACTCAAGGTGTGTTTTGGGGAAATGTATTTTTTTAGGAGCCGGGTTGTTCTTCATTGTTCTTTAACTATGCTCTGCTCCACACTTAAGAGTTTTAAACAGAACGAAACATAATCTCTTGAATGTATCGAGGATGAACCCCTTTTGGACAAGGCACTCACTGTGTTCTACTTGGATTAACTACTCTATAGCCGATGGAAGTAAGTATTCAACATATAATTTTTCAATTGCTAAATCAAAAGTTCCCCTTTCAAAAGAATTGGCTTACATAATATTCCCCTGTATTCAACCTGTTCGTATGAACGGGTACCTCAGCTTGTCTATTATAAACATAGCAGTGCTTTCACAAACGAAATCCGCTCCTCCTTCTTTTACGAAAGTTAAATCAAACCAACATTACGAGGTCTAAACGGCGAGTAAACACGACGTCCCTATTAATCATTAGACCAAATAGTTATATTATTACAACTAAATTTCAGCACTATAATTAATAAAGAACTTTTTATTTATCCACAGTATCCGCACAAAAAATATCACTTGACAACATCGATTACTTCCCTTCGCTGGTAAGCGGATGGAAAATTAATTTTCATCTTTGTGAGATGCGCTCCTCTGGTGGTCCGCCATGACACACTAACCTCAAAATGTGCCCGGTGTTCAAGCCTAGGTTTAAGATGCCAGACTTTGGGGATCTCCGATGACCCAGTTGGTGTGAGCTCTTGGTTGACGCTTAGGAGGTGAATGGTTCAAATCTCAGCTGGTAGGCCTACTCGATCTCTCTAATCAGAAATCTCGGGAACCATATGGACCCCCAAATCATGAAATTTTTATTTGCCACATTGTTTTTTAGACTTTTCTGCTAGAGATCTATAATATTTTTAATTTTTTAGCTGTGCTTTCCTAACTTAGCGTTGATGATTATTGATCTCTGCCTGATGTGAATTATAACACTTTATAATTGTGCTATAGCACGCCTCTCTTGTCTCCTCATATCTATCGCATGTGATTGAATATGGATTTCAGTACAGTAACAACAGAACCGTGGACCTATGACAGGCGATTGCGACAGCTAAGCGGATTGCTTGTGTAGCTGGTGAGTTTGTTGCGACCACAGATATATAACTATGGTATTTATATACATCTATGGTTGCGACTATTCTACGAGTCAGAGATGAGTATTCCTGAGCACAAAGCCGTGCCCGACTAAACCAGGATTAAAGCAATCAGACGAACAAGAGTTTTGGTGGTAAATATAAGCATCCCGATGTGTCTCGTCTACTTTCATGCATGTTGTTTCTCTTTAAGACATTGTTGTGGCAACGCATCGATCATAAACAGATACTGATATTGCCTTGTAATCTCAAACAATGCCTTTATGCAAGTACGACCATGCGGGAACTGTATAGATTTAATGACCTACTTTTTAATGCATAAGAATAATGAGACAATTCTTTACTACAAGACACTTAATATCTTCTGTCACACTTCTTTGAATTCTCATACATCTTTAAAAAATACATGGGCAAGATAAAAGTGAAATGAGGCTATAATGTACGTTTATTTTTTTAATCGCATTTGAAAGAAGCTCCGAACACTAATTGGTGGTATTGCCTTCTGAATTAACCCTTTGGTTTTTGATTTTGTTTGAATTCAAAGAAGTGTGACAGAAGATATTGAGTGTCTTGTAGTAAAGAATTGTCTCATTATTCTTATGCATTAAAAAGTAGGTCATTAAATCTATACAGTTCCCGCATGGTCGTACTTGCATAAAGACATTGTCGATGTGTTGCCACAATAATGTCTTAAAGAGAAACAACATGCCTGAAAGTAGACGAGACACATCGGGATGCTTATATTTATCAACAAAACTCTTGTTCGTCTGATTGCTTTAATCCTGGTTTAGTCGGGCATGGCTTTGTGCTCAGGAATACTCATCTCTGACTCGTAGAATAGTCGCAGCCATAGATCATTACACGATATTTCGTTGATTTAAGAAATATTCGGCACAAAGACCAGTCTAAGAATAAACACACCCTATTGCTTTTAACAAACTTTAATTTTGGTAAATTTGAAATGTTTTTCCCACATAAAGCTGTTCACCCTCTTGTGTTTGGTCGGCCTCTTTCAAGTGTGTAACATATCCTGTGAAGCTGGCGATCAGATGATCCGCACTTCGATATCCAGATCCTGCCAGCACAGAGAGGTTTTCCAAATCACTTCAATTGATCTGGAACAAAAGAGAGATAGCGCATGGCAGGGGTTCCGCTGGCTGGCTGCCGCTGTGAAGTCCTGGCGCTGCCTCACAGAGCCTGACAGAGCCTCACAGAGCTGCCAGCTACGCCCTGTCCTCGGAGACACAAACGCGGACTTGCGATCACAAGGGACATGGCGAAAACGAAGACGCTGAGCAAGAGAAACTGTACCCGCGTCTCATCACAGCCCGATGCTAGACTTGTGAGGAGACAGTACACGGTCAGCCAACCTCATCCTGAAAGGGCGCGATTCTGTCATGCATTCTCGCCGTATGAACCACAAAGCCTGTACAGACCAGACAACGATGGTGTCGCACCAGCTGATACGAACTGAAGCCTTCCCAGACCTATGACGATCGAAGTCCAAGCTGCTCTAGCACTACAGCAGTATCAGCCTCTCTCGCCCTTCTCTGTTTAGCCGTTTATTGTCAGAAAGCCGCGTAACCGTGGCATGTACCACTTACCTGTGTCACGCCCCTTGTTAACGGCTGATCAGAATTGTGGGATTTATGTTTAACGTTTATATAATAGTTTTATTATTTTAATCGCTGTCTCAATCCCTTATTTCAAACTTTTTCTCCTCATGTATACAGAAACTTAAAAGAAACGATTAATAACATATCTCTTTATCTTTCTCTCTCTCTATCTCTCTACCTCTCTCTCTCTCTCTCTCTCTCTCTCTCTCTCTCAAATCCCCTTATCTTAATATATAATATATCTCTTTCTCTTTGTCGGTTTTATTTGTTTGCATGTCTGTCTCTTTCGGTAAACGTACCTCTCTCTCCATTCCCCCCTTTCTTTGTCTCCTCCTTCTTAATTTATTTCCCCCGTCTCTCTATTGCAGTCTATTATTAAATAAAAAATACATTTACAAACCTTTTCTTTATATTTTTTTTATTTAACACATCATAATTATGAAACATTACAATACGGCCTATACTTGCAAACCACCTAGATCAATGCCTGAAGAAAACTCTAAGAAAAAAAACAGGAAGCCGCCGCCATAACCCTAGGGATACCACTTCCCCACTCTGCAAATGTTATACATTTGATACACTAGAGATACACGACTTGTGCAACAGTCATGAGATACACTGTTACACACGTTGTTACACCCTTGTGTTACACCCATGCGCTACATTTGAAACACCCATGTGATACATGATATAGAATCGATAACTGGACACACTCAATGAAATGCAATAATGAGAAAGAGGGATTTTGTATGCCTAAACGAAAATAATAGATCCTATTGGGGACATTGATTATGCTATCTTATTTCTCATGCTAGTGAAATCATTTTTTGAAACAACAGAAGGATCGTGTTTTGGGTTTTTCTTGACCGCTTTAGTGAGTGGAGGGAGGGGGGTGGGGGACGGGCGAGGTGGCGCAAGTGATCTCTCAAATGAAAGGTCTCCGGTTCGAAATCCACGATCCGGAAATTAATTTGTCGGATTTCGTTCCCTGCTAGTTGGATCGGTGTCAGCATAATGAGACTGGAGCCCCGACAAGCCCACACTATCTCTGAGTGGCAGCACTAAACATAATCAGACGTTAATCTTGGGACCCGTCCACGATATCACCTTTGCTACTGACGTTCCAGGTTAGGAAACTTACGACACCCAACACCAGCCAGTCCTTGTCTTTGGGTCCATTTCCATCTGCCTGTCTGTACCTGTAGCTCCTCCGTACCCCCACCCCCTCTTTCCTCCGGCGGCTCTTTCTTTTCTCTACACAAAATATCGTACCTTTTACCCCTCATGAATTTGTTAAGATTCATCTTTGCGTTTTTTTTTCGATTTTGTAAAACTAGTCATCTTTGCACCGATATAACATTAGCCTCAATACTTAGAACTTAATGCATGCTTTGAAAGCAAGTGGAACAGACCAGAACAGTAGTTATACACTAATTATTGGGCTCAAAACAGAAGCAAGTTGGTTTGGTGTATACAATTATGATTTTAGCAGGATGACTGACGTTAGAGCTTTATGTATTTCCTGGCCTCGTTATTGATCGCGTGTTTTGCTATCCACGAATGCTATATGTAGTTTATCAGAAATTAATACTGGTAAAAGGAGATAGCTCCATTGATATGTTAGAAGTATTAATATCCTGACTTCGACCTGCGCATGTCGAGCGGACGTACATGTAGTCTGTACACAGATATAACATTTCATATCCAAAATAAAATCCTCAACAACAAAACAAAAAAAAACAAAAAAAACATCATACAATAAATAACGCTTTATAAGTCACCCCGCTAAGCAATGATAATATTATACCCTTTATATTGTCGGCAAAAAAATCATACTTGAAAGGAAATAAAAATATCTTGTTTTTTTTTTTGTTTCGGTACCTATTTGAATGGTTTAGCTCGCGAGAGGTATGGCAAATTCAACGATTAACATTTGGACAAATTAGTTCTATAAACGTGATTAATGGAAGCTTGAAAACATGATAAAAAATGTAGTAAAGTAACCTTTCCAAAAATGTCATGCATGTAATCATTTCGTTTTCCTTATGTTTTTAATCTAAGAAAACATTCGAGTAATGCGTCTTTACAAAAGCTATTATTTAAATAGTATACCGACAAGAGCAGCGGGGCGCAGTGGTCCAGGGGTAGAACATCGGCTTCCGACGCAAAAGGTCCCGAGTTCGAATCCTGGCTGTTGCGTTCCTTACTGGTTGGGTCGGTGTCAGTATAATGTGACCGGCTGAGACACGAGTCATGGTATCCCCGCCCTGTCTCGTGTGTGGCAGCACATAAAATTGTCAGACGTCCGTCTTGGGTCCCGTCCACAATATAGCCTATATAGTGCTGCTGTTGGACGTTAAACCAACCCAACCAACCAACCAACCAACCAACCGACAAGAGCAAACACATCCTTCTAGATCACCATCACACTGAAATAGACTGCAAAGCTGTTGATTACAAAAAATATTTCTTAACCTAATTAGTCAATTTGTCTCAGGTCTATACAAGTTTTATTTCAAAAGCATAGGTATGAGCATCTTGTTTTTAAAAATTATCATGTCGAATCGTTTACGCTATTTTGCGGTATACTGAATCAAACTTTGTGATAACCGCATTTACCAAGCCTTCAGAGCGATATTTTTCTGGAAATGGTTCCTGGTGCTAGACGCCTATTTATCGGCGAGAAAAGTTCCCTGAAGTACTGTGCTGTCATGCTCTAGAAAGAAGCGTTTGCGTGTCAGTTATATAGCTTTCTCTATCTTCGAGGACTTAATGATACCATCATTCCCTTGTTAGACCCGTCTGTTTCAAATACTTTAAATTACCATATCAGTCATGATACTTATTACCCTTATACACTGGGTCTATTGAGTAGAGTTCGATGACAGAACCTCTGTGTTTCGTCGCTACCTGCCAGAGACACCGTCCACGTGACCCGTCTGCTACTCCGCGTACTCAACCTACACGCACCGCTACCGTGCCCCGCCCACCCCCCTAAACCCGCATAGCTGGTGTGAGCACCTCGTCAACCGTGGGCTGAGGGTTGTTTGTGGAAGATATGGGATCATTGCTGGACTGTGAGATAGCTTGTTGGATGCGCACGACATTGATTAGCAGGGGGTTGGAGTTTGAATCTCAGCTTCTACAACTGTGTCTGTGCAAGATTTGACAGGAAATCTAGAATGTTGAAATCTAACTATAGATGATGATTTGCCTTTTTGTGGTCATTGCTGGCGTGTGTCATTGCTGAGTGGGTTTTAATCTGGGCTGATGACCAGGAGGACGAAAGTTCAAAGACCTGCTGGTGCCCGAGCCACCGCATTTTCGTAGAGTCATAGCTTTGGCCGTAGTGATGATCTCCCTGCGTATAAGTCTTAAAAATTAGAAAACACTACTGGGATGCCATCGAATTATTTCGGAAACAACTCGCTAGTCCCATCTTGAAATTTCGTTTTCTCGTTTATCTAAGTCGCTCAGTTTCCAAGGTTTTTTACAGTCTTATGCAGGGACCGTCTTATTTGAATAATGATAAAGACTTACTTCGTTAAGTAAAGTAAACAAAAACAAAAATATATATATATATATTGAAAGGGTGGTACATTTACTTGACCATTGGCACAGCATAGTGAGGTTATATATATATATATATAATTATATATTGAAAGGGTGGTACATTTACTTGACCATTGGCACAGCATAGTGAGGCTGTTTCTGTGTGCCATAACTTAGCGTCACAATGTTGGCATGTATTTGTCATTCCCCCCATTTGTGGGCAACAATAGTGATATTGTCATGGTTTGGGCCAGTTGGTGGTGTAAGTGTAGAAACTGCCTGACTGATGTGAGGTGGAGACGGTAGTGTTAATGTATATCTTATCCGTGAGGGTCTATCTGCTTCTTGTGGTGATGTAGCAGATCTAAAGCTAGGTCTACGTTGTAGAGATCTAGATCTATGTCGGTTTTCTAGATCTAGATCTAGATTTCTATCAGTATTAGCAGGCATAGATGCGGACGGTTTATCAAGTGCTGTATTGTCATTGTTTGGGGCGGTTGGCAGTGTAACTGTAGAAGCTGCATGGCTGATGTCATGTGGAGACGTTAGTGGTGGTGTAGATCTAAATCTTATCCGTGTGGTTCTATCTTCTTTTTGTGGTGGGGTAGCAGATCTGAATCTGAGTCTACGTTGCAGAGTCTCTTTTCACTTTGTCGTAGATCAAGCTCTAGAAGAGATGTTTGTCATTGTGTAGTTGAGCAGATTTGATTTGGATTGAGTGTTGCTGCTAAATATCTGGATGGTCTGAAACGACTTCTCATTTCACCACATGCCACGTAAAAAGATCTAGTTCTAGATCTTCCACAATTAAATTTCGCACCATGGTACAGTTGAGTTAGGCTTCTTGGTCAATAATTCAGATCTAGATTCTAGATCATTCCTGAGTCAGTTGTCTTTGTTTGACTCGGCAAGTCTGCGGCGATAAAGTTTTTAGAATTACCGCTCCCAGTGCCAAAGTGCACCCCGTTGTTTTTTAGCCCCGAAACGCCCTACTTTTACAAAAAGGAAGAAGAAACCGATATACATATTAATACAGATTGGTCATTGTGGGAGGGGTACATTGAGTTTTTATATAATATCAAAGTTTTAAACAAAACATTGCTTTTTAAAAAGTGGTGGTCAGCATGTCCCTAATGTCATGTTTAGTGGTTCATAAAAAATATTTTCTGATTTTAAAGTCATTGAGTAAGTCTGGGGTGATGGGCAAAATTCGAAGCGGGAAGAAAAACAATGAGCACTATATATAATAATATATGTGTGTGTGTGTGTGTGTGTGTGTGTATTTTAGCTGATGTAAAAAAGCAGTACAATTTTTTAAGATAAATAATAAGAATGACTCTTTACAGATCGGTTTAGACAAACAATATATCGATAGAAATTTGAAAATAGAAAATTGAAATCACTCAGTATTTACTCCTTATACAGCTCCTGTCCTCGTCCTCCTCTCTATCCTCGGTTTTGTCCATGTATCAAGAAATGTTGTTAGTAAAAGAATCACTGTGAGCAGTATAATGCACACGGCACCTGAGGCTGATGACTGCCACTAGCAACCAACCCATGCCTTTGCTGGGTAAACATTCAAACCCCATAGGCTGATTAAACTTTAATATTTAAACATTTTCATCTGACTCGTACACAAGGCGACTGAACTTTCATCTTTTTATGTTAATCTAAGTGAAGCTGATCTTAATCAAACCTTGTTTTCTTAATAAGATTCAACAAAAACAAAAGTGTTACTGAATAAATAACAAATGTCTAGCGAAATATTAGTTTGTTCTTGTAATTTTCCGACGGCCTTGAGCAACAACGAGTACACGTTCACAGTAGCCTTTCAGCATACACCACTCAAAGACAGAGATTATTTTACTCTCTCTCTCTCTCTCTCTCTGAGAGAGAGAGAGAGAGCAAATCTTGATTAACTAATATTTTACTTGTCTTATTTGTTTGTTTGTGTTTTCACAACTAAATAATTGTTAAATACGTCCCTCTTTTCCTTTTCTTCCTATGAGACCAGTACTGTTTTTGGTATCCGAGGAATCTAATTAATCTTTGCGGCAGAGAGAACAGAGCGTATTTGAAACAAAAATAACATTGATGTCTTTTACAGGGACAAAGGACATACTATTAGAAACCAAAATACGACAAGAAAATTAATAATCTAAAAAAAAAAACGTAACACAACCAGACAACCTACATTCTTTTTCATTATTTGCCTTGGCAAAATCCAACCTAATGTACTTATATCGAATTTGCCATCATTACTCCGCATTTCCTTTTTAAAACTATCATGTAAAATAAATTCCTGCGCTTAACGCAATAGCCATATTTAAAGATCTCAGCGCAGTATATTCAGCTGCTTGTTAGCAAGCTGTAGATCCATTAAAATAAACGCGCTTTTTTAAAAGTAGAATTAGAGCGGAAAGTGCGTCGCGCGCTTCTACAGCAGCCTGCGTGGATGGTAGTCAGCTCGAATAGCGTCGGATGCAGGTTAACCCTGACTCTAGCAACGTTGCCACTCGGCAAATTGGGTTTTCATGGGGAAAGCGAGTCTGTGACACTACCACGACTCGCTCGTAATGGCTTTGCGTCCATGGATGCTGTTAATTTAAAATAAGACGAGGAAAAAAATTTGGCGTGAAAAAGTTTATTAACAGGTAAAATTTAAAAAATCCGATTTAGCAAAATTAAGGAAGCAATTAAATATGTCGCAACCAGTTGGCTCTGTTTATACTTGCTGGGCTAGCTTTGTAGAATGAGAATAAGTCATAGATGTGGGTTTTAGCCCACACTTTAAACTATAAACACGCCTTATCCGTTTCCAAAGACAAGTGATTCGCACATCATCACCGTTATTGTTGATAAATAATGTAAAAATAATGTAAAAAAAAAGTGTAATGCGGTGGTCGTTGAGTATTAAAAAAAACAGACTAACTCATACATAGACCATTTCGGCCCCTTATGTTTGTCCTGAACTTGAGAGGGAGGTTAGAAATAATATGGTTCGCGCATGCCATTCTTGTCAAGTAAGTAAAAAGGGGAGACACACTAAAACTGCTCTTAATGCTTTCGACCCCCTTGATCGTCGCTTTGGTGACATCGATATGGAGCCCTCGCCATCAGTTGTGCATTCCAATGTCCAGGATCTAAAGGTCGATATTGCTGACACACTATCAAAGACTCAGCCGGGCACCACACGATGACCAAAAACATAAAGAAATCTTTAAGATATAGAACCATTTATTGCGCTCAACCATTTTGAGTCATTTTCATTAACGTGAATAACATTCCATACATTTTTTAAAGGTCTGTATTATCATCATGTTTTTTTTCTTTCGGAAGGTTAATTTCCGTATTCATTATTACTTTATTTGTAAGACTTTAATGTAATGCATATAACTAGGATTTCTTGTCTCATTATTATATTTTTTTTTATTTTTTTGGCGGGTTGGGGGATATTATTTCATACATGTACATAACCATTAATGATGCACAGCGCCCACCATCGCCCATTACGCCCATGTGAAATGAACCCAACCCAATGGAGTGACGAGATGAAACCTATGGTGAATGTTTTTAACAGTTAATATACTTATAGATACCATCATATGACTTTTGTAGTATCAATGAAAAGCTTTTCTATTTTTCTTTTATTTGCTTTTTTTGTTTTGTTTTGTTTGTTTTTTTCAAAACAAATCTTATATGATTTTTTTCATAACTGCCCACTTGAGAAATGCAAGCTATTGACACATATAAAGTGTGTTTTGTCGGAGCCACTGTTATATTGATGCTTATTCTCATGATGCATAATTTTTATTAACTTTTTGGAATTTAGTTCTTACATTTTTTAAATTTCCATGTTCGTCATTTTGTTTGTATCTTATTTTCTGAAGTCGGTTTTTTTTACTAGATCCAAGAAATGTTCGTTAATAGAATAACAATAGAGGAGCTCTTGCAAACAAAAATATATAGTCTTCTGTATTTCATTTTGTAAGAAGGCGTCAGAACCTTATTTTTCACGCTCACCGTTAAATTTTTCAGTTGAGGATGAGTGCCTTTAGTTGGTTTTATTCTCACTGTTCGGTTTCATTTTAAGTTTGTAGGACACATTGAAGGATCAAAAATAGCTCGAGATAATAATGTGTTGTTATTATACAGTAAAAGCAAATGGCTAAAGAAAAGAACAAATAGCCCTTTACTGGCTGTTCACATCAGCCGAATACCTCCGGTTAATTTCTTTGCTAGACAGTCCCACCTTTCTCTTTCCCTTGCTCATTAAAACTCACGGGGCTCTGGGCGTTTGATAATGTTTATTTTGTGTACTGAACTACATAAAATGGTTACTTCCAGTTTCTGCTAAAACGAGCCAAGTCTATCTTTCTGGGCATGATTCTAGCACGCCACTTTATTGATGTTAACCGCATTCAGTGACGTCGGCATTGCGCCTTCAATCACCATAGTAACCTGCGCCTTTCGTTATTTGAAAACAGCGAAAGTAATTTTCAGACATTATTTTCTCCTATTTTCTTTTATTTCTGTCACAACATTCAATGCATAATTATTCTCATTTAACGCTCAGAGCCGTTCAAATAACTGTTGCATTTTTAGCGCTTTTTTTAATTATAAATCAGTGCATCTGGAATGTTTTAAAGAATCAATGCATGGACAATTTTTATTTTTATAATCATCATCATCATCATCATCATCATCATCATCATCATCATCATCATCATCATCATCATCATCATCATCATCATCATCATCATCATCATCATCATCATCATCATCATCATCATCATCATCGTCGTCGTATGATGATGATTATAAAAATAAAAATTGTCCATGCATTGATTCTTTAAAACATTCCAGATGCACTGATTTATAATTTAAAAAAGCGCTAAAAATGCAACAGTTATTTGAACGGCTCTGAGCATTAAATGAGAATAATTATGCATTGAATTTTTTATTAATAATCTATGTTTAAAAACAAAACAAAACAAAAACAAAAACAAATTTAACCAAGTCAATAAAACAGTAATAACTAATGGAATATGAGAACCTTAAAAAAAAGAAACGCCTATTATCTCAAATAAATCTACAAAGAAATTAAAAAAAAACAACAACCTTAAACACGTTTTTTTTTTATTTCCATGGAAACCATTTTTAAGTAATGCAGCTCTATACAGTACTCGATAAAACTGTAGACTGTCTCCTAGTATAATATATTATTAAGAAATAGCAGATGAATTTTGTTTGGATGGCTGAAACATCGTTAAAAATGAACTATTAATACACAAAGATTATGACATTGTTTTTGTTCAATGTAAAAAATATACAGACTGCGTCAATAGTTTAATTCTTTTCTTTAGATGACCCTAAAAGTGATAATCAAATAACTAATATTACAACGAATAAAGGGATTTGTTTTTAACGACGGCTATTAACCCATTTATGCCAAGAAAAACAGGATTGTGGAGCCACTGGTTCAATGAGGTTTGATAAAAACCACTCTCGAGGTCGTTGTTAACAAAATAAGCAACAGATTATATTACTAGATGGGATCGTGTGCTTGAGCTGGGACTCAGGTTCGCTGTTGTTTACCGAAGTGTATACGAATAAAACAATCTACCCTTGTTTAAGCAGACACAATGCTGTGTAGATGTAATTGTAATTAGAACATGCAGCCCACTGCCTGAGCCCGTCAATAATCACACGGACGTTGAGAAGTGTGCATCTAATTGGCCTTCTAATTTTAATCTAGCACTTGGGACAGCTATGGTAAGTGTGCTCTTCACATGTTAACTAACTTTATAACTTCAGTTAATCTCACAACCCGGCTTGCAATTGTGTTTTGTTTTAATTTTGATAAAACGTCTTTGAGCTATCACCCTATATATTAAATTGGTTGAACTGATTGCCTGCAATTTCCTTCTACTTTCAATGTTTACCTATTCTCTTTTATATATTACATGTTCAGCTAAAAAATATTTCGGCCTACAGTTTTTAGCTTTGTGAGTGTCCCATACAATGAATACACAGAAATAAAACAGTTCTTGTTTAGAAATGCTAATAGTTCCGTTTATCAGGCACATCAAATTAGAGAAAATAAATAACATTGTCTGTTCTAATTATATCGTTGGGGTGTTACAATTATGTAGCAGTGTATTACAAGGATGTGGAAGTATGTTACAATTTGTAGCAGTGTGTTACAATGATGTAGCAATATGTTACAATGATGTAGCAGTGTGTTACAATGATGTAGCGGTGTGTTACAATGATGTAGCGGTGTGTTACAATGATGTAGCGGTGTGTTACAATGATGTAGAAGTGTGTTACAATGGTGTAGCAGTGTGTTATAATGATGTAGCATTGCTTTACAATGATGTAGCAGTGTGTTACAATGATGTAGCAGTGTGTTACAATGATCTAGCATTGTGCTATCTGCGCTTTAAATACTGGATATTGCTGTTTCAGAAATTAGCAGATTAAGGATAACAAATTAGGCCGCACAACACTTAGAACTATCTGATAGCGGCCTCTATGGCTGGCAACAGTAATGTTCACAATTGGTGTACCTTCGTTTTAAGAGTGAAGAATGCAAAATCAGAGCGGTTGTGATTTTGATTTCCATGTTCGAATCTAGAGGCATGTACCCCGTCCTAAGCGTTCACAACTGATTGGTGAACCTTTGCCATTTTCTGAAGTAAGTGATACTTTAGAGTAGTGTCTGTGTGAAGCATTCGCGTTTTTTTTTAAAGATAGGTGGGGATATCCAAGTTAGAATTAAACGTGTTAGATCAACGTTGTTGTAAAAAACGCCAATAAAAATGAACAGATTTTCGCCTGCAATCTCTACTTCGGGGTAGCATTGTCTTTTTTCAATAGTACTATGCACTCTCTGCATAACGGGCCCCCTTTTCAAAGTCTCTTCCATAAGTTCTAAGCACCTTGATGTGTGCACTACAATGTATTCTCAGAAAAAGCGCTCCAAGCTTTCTTTCATCCCTGGGCACTGTGTTCACCAACCCATCAACTGTATCGCGTATCGGTGCATCTCGTCGCGCCTATCAATCCATGTTACTAGCGCTTTACGGGAGAGAGAAGGTGGGATTTTTTTTTTTTTTTTTTGATTAAGAGCGCTATTTGTGTAGTCGATAGTTATTTTTATTTACGGACTAATTGCGCCAATGTGATTGCTCTAAACTGCGCATATCTGTTTGAGTCTTGCCCTTTCGCCGCCGCTTGTGACAAAAGAAGAGTTAGGTTTAATGCTGCCTTGATAAAACATATGACTGGAGCAGTTAGACAAATGTTCGACATCAACAAGACAGTGAAAACGTTTGTCACTTTGACTGATTTCGATAACTTTAATGACTGGATCTCTTTCCCTCTTTATTTTCTCTCCCAATCTCACTCTCTGAATGCCTCCAAACGTGACACTTCTTTCCGTTTATCCCTCTAATTCTTTTTCTCTCCCTACCCCTCTAATTGTTCTACCCCTCTCGCTGTGACACTATTCTATCTTTCCAAAATGGCAACCAAATTCTTCGTGAGAATTGCCTCAGAGCGTGTAACTAAGTTGTCGATCCAGTGATGTCTCGCGACAAAACCCCTCTATATCAAGCGTGATCCTGGTCATAGGGAGTCATACAATGAGTATAAACTGAATCACAAAGTCCAATTGCATTTCAATTGTTTGACTTTTATTGTAATAATAATAATAATAATAATAATAATAATAATAATAATAATAATAATAATAATAATAATAATAATAAAGAACTTTCATTTTACATATAAATATCATTATCGTAGTGATTAAAAATACAGATAATAAAGAACTTTCATTTTACATATAAATATCATTATCGTAGTGATTAAAAATACAGATAATAAAGAACTTTCATTTTACATATAAATATCATTATCGTAGTGATTAAAAATACAGATAATAAAGAACTTTCATTTTACATATAAATATCATTATCGTAGTGATTAAAAATACAAATAATAAAGATCATCATAAAAAATAACGAACAATAATTAAGTCTTAGCAACTATTTATTTAAAATTACAGAGAGTAAAATTACAATAACAATACACAAAATAAAAATATCAAATGTGTATACACAAATTAGTGCCTAAGACATAATCATTGTAGATATGGGAGCCAAATCATACCTTAAATGGAAATTATGCGTTAAAAAGATGTGTTTTTAGTTACTTTTTTAATTAAGAGCGCTATTGTAAGCAAATAATTGTGAATTTACCTAATGCCGTTTATCTAGATTATCGCCTGTTACGTACGACTGTGTTGGACGACTGTCCGAAACTCATTTAAACTCTTAAATTTCTCAGTGGTATCCAGTCGGAGTGACAGATTGCTAGGCAGATAGCTTGATGGAATCGCTTGCTTACATTCAGTTTTAAAAACAGTAAACAGAAGACATTATGTTCATTTCGTCTTTTTCCTTTAAGCATCGCTGCTTTTTCACAGCACCCTTTCACTATTTCTCTGCAATGTCTGTCTGTCCGTCTGTCTGTCTGTCTGTCTGTCTGTCTGTCTGTCTGTCTGTCTGTCTGTCTGTCTGTCTGTCTGTCTGTCTGTCTGTCTGTCTGTCTGTCTCTCTGTCTGCCTTGCTCTCTCTCTCTCTCTCTCTCTCTCTCTCTCCCTCTCTCTCTTTCTCTCTCTCTCTCTCTCTCTCTCTCTCTCTCTCTCTCTCTCTCTCTCTCTTCTCTTCAAGACACTATTTTTAATTCTTGCTTCCCATTGGTACGTGCGACATCCTCACTTAAACGATTTCTTGTTCGGTAACATGGTATCTTAGTTTCCTTGTTTTCCCTTCGTTTCTCTTAGTTAATGTCAGTTTTCTTTTTTGGCTGTTTTTTTTGTTGCTGATGTTGACTTAGGTTTTAACGCACCTCTCAGATTCAACAGCGTTAGAGTAATGGAGCGACGAACTCATTGTGAAAAAAGATTAACAGATCACACAGCTGCGAACTACACAACAAATAAACTTAGCAAGTTTGATCACAGTATCTTATTAAGCTGACTTCACTAGGAAGCATGTACAATGACCTCTAACTAATCTGATCTTGTTCCTAATCTTGATGGAAAATCAAATTTTGATCCAAATCTAGATCGTACGTTTGATGAGTGTCCAACCCCCTTAACTTGTTTTATGTTAATGCTCAGGGTGAAAGTGATAGGGTAGGGATCGAAATTTTAATCTGCACCATGCGAACATGGACACTAATTTATACCAGTAACGCGTACTGAGTACTTGTGATACGGGCAGGGTGTTGAGAAATAATCAGCACGTCTGTCAAGACTTTGCAAGAGCAACCAGGTTTAGATCTTAGACCGTTTTGTTCGACACATCTTTCTCATTATTTCTACCCATCCTCCCAATCCATCCTGCCCTTCTCCGCCTCTCTCTCTCTCTCTCTCTCTCTCTCTCTCTCTCTCTCTCTCTCTCTCTCTCTCTCTCTCTCTCTTTGCTCGTCTGGCATTCCCTATGCGACTAGATGAATGAGGAAAACAACATTCGACAATGGATGATAAAACAGCTTCACCGCATAATTATCCATTTTAGAAAGCTGATGAAATACAATAATTTGTCGATTTCACTTCGTTACCTCCGATAGGAAAAAAAACAACAAGATTAATTTCAGGTTCAACCTATTTCTCAAGCTTACTGGACCATGCACCAAGCAAAAGGGTACAGTTTCCCCACAAAAGGGAACAGTTTCTCCTTTTTCAGGTGATATTGGCATTTGCGATACATCAAAAGGGATTTGAACCGGGTATTTATTCGTAGCTACTCGATAAAACGATTTTGTTGACTGTTGTTTCTTGTGTTTGTAAAAATATTGATATTTATTGTAGCATTACAAATTACCAAATCGTATCGTTCAATACTAAAAAAAAAAGGATTCCAGGAGATGGGTTTAAATTGGTGCATTATTTACAATTTCAGAGGTAGTTCAAGTTTAATGGTATATACCATTAAATACTTTTTTTTTGAATGAAATTTTGCAAAACGAAAGTCAAAACGCAGCATTATCGCCCATCTCGACTTTCATACTCAGATCGTGAGCTATTCTTAAATTAAGAATTTTATGTGGGAGAGGATAACATTGAACTAATTTTGATACTCAAGTACATAACTCAAACCCCTCGTCTCAGCCTAAGTGCTAACGACTCGAAAATTAATTTCTTTAGGATTGACATACACGAGTAAAATTTAAATTCATTTATCTTGTCTGTATTACATTTGTGTGCCATCTAGTCTTAAAAGATCAGGATGTTCTACATGCAACACATAACGCTGTGCGAAAACTTCCGTTAATTGTAAATAGTGTCACTCTCACACTCTCCCTTCCTCTCTTTCTGTCTCTGTCTGTTTGTCTCCCCCCCCCTCCCTTCTCTCTCTTTTTCTTTATTTCTGTCTCTCTCTGTCTCTCTGTCTCTGTCTCTCTCTCTCTCTCTCTCTCTCTCTCTCTCTCTCTCTTTCTATCTCTCTTCTTAATTTCCTTCTGTCTGTCAGTTTGTCTCCGTCTTTGCCTCTGTCTGTCTGTCTCTTTCTGTTTCTGTCTTTGTCTTTCTCTGTATGTCTCTGTCTGCCTCTGTCTCTGTCTCTGTCTCTGTCTGTTTGTCTCTCTCTCTCTCTCTGGTGTTGTCTCTGTCTGCATGTCTGTCTTTCCATCTATGATATTTCATTTCACTATAAATAATTTACTCTCCTATAAATTTTGCTGACTGTTTCTGCAGTTTTAAAGTAAAATGGTTTGCATTTGATTTTTCATTTCAGCTGCTGGATGAATAAGAAATGGTCATTTTGTCCCCATCAAGATGGCTTTACAATTTACTTTTATACTGAACATTACTTTCTCTGGTAAGTTTGCTGAACTGTTCTTTATGAAACTCAGATATTGTACTTGATAAAAATGCAAAGTTTCGATTTATTACAATTAGTGACAAATTCAGTCTTTTTAGAGCTAATCTTCCTGAGCTATGGTCTGAACAGCATTATGCAATTATAGTGAGTAATAAAATGCTTTATAAGATGATAAGTTATTTATTTGCCATTGTTTCTACCGCTTTCTTCTCTTTCTTTCTACACCCCTATTTTTATCCGTCTCTGCAAGCTAATTTTATTTGACTGCAATTCTTTTCCAACTTTTTAGACTCTTGCAGTTCTTTATAAACAGAGGAAGACAGACAAGAGAGAGAGACAGAGGTGCTGTCTCTCTCCCTCTCTCCGGGTTTAACGTCTCCTAGGTTCCCCTAAGTGATCAGTATTCAGACTCTTTCTCTTTCCCTCCAACTTTTAAAAAATGTTTTAGTTACATCTCAAGTACAATAACTGACGTTTTATATTCTAAAAGCTTCCGCCAATCGGAGGACAGGAACACGTGTATTTTTCAAGGTCAAATGTCACCGAGTGCAGTTTTATAAAACGTGGCTTTTTTGGAACTGTATCTGAACAACTGGAAATAGTCTACCTTTTCACCCCTGAAAAGCTTGATTGGTAAGATAAAATGAAGTCACAATAAAGCAACGAACACAACAAATTACAAGTCTCAAAGTGTAATTTGAATTCATTAATGTCCAAAAAATCTTTTCATAGCAAAATAACACTTTTTAGACTTTTATTTTAAATAGGACATGGGGAATAAATTGTAATATCCGCGTTTATCTAAAGTAAAATGTCTGAAGTTTTATATGCCAACAGTTTCCACCAATCAGAGTACTGGAACACGTATTATCAAGGTCAAAGGTCACAGGGTGCGTTTAAAAATGTTTTTAAAAATAAAAACACATTATACTAATCCTGTAAGTCAACTTATAACAAGGTATGTTAAAGTAACGACAACACAAGAATGACTACAAGTAACAAGGGCCGAAGAGTAATTTATATACACAAAATTGTCAATTACTCATTGAATAGTAAAATAACATGTGGAAGATTAAAAAGATCATTTAAACCTTTTTAATCACTTAAATTACCACTTCACTAATTTCATTTGAAAGCGTACCGGCGGGCTTGCGGGCGCTCTAAACGTAAGGCCATAACCAAACTGCCGCTGGTGGCTGGGGTGGGGGTGTGGCTGGACTGGGGGTTCTTTGTGAAACACTCTAGTATGTATTTGCGCAGTCAGACCGAGGCTAAAAAACACAAGAGGGTTTCATATGGAAGCCACAGCCCCACCTCAGCCACCAGCGTCAATCGGTACGCAATCAAAAGAAATTAGCGAAGTGTTAATTTAGGTGATTAAAAAGGTTTAAATAAAATAGTTTCTTTATTTTAGTGGACATTTTAACCACGTGCAAATGCCATTATCTTTCCTTTTCCGTAAGAAAATGTTTTATTACAATAAGTGGCACCCAAAATGCTAATCTTCCTGGACTACAAGTATAGACGAGTACGTCATCGCGATATAAATTCACGGTAAAAGTACTGAAGAGAGTCTGATAAGGTGACGTGTATGTATGTGCGTGTGTGTGTGTGTGTCTATGTACGTGTCAGCGGAATAGGTCATTGCTTCAATTTTTCTCTTAAGACTATAATTTAACAAGGTAGAATAATTGCGGCTCCTTGAATTTTAACAGCTGTACAATTGTAGAAATCTAGAGTAAAAAATAATGCGGCTCCGTTTCCGAAAGAACGCAATTTCCATGTCAATATTATGCCCACAGTATAACAGGACATTACCAATGTTCCTAGTATTGTAAGAGATCAACAATGTTTCATTTTTATATTTCTTACTTTTTGTACAGTTTTGATTTGTGAACGGTAATATTATTTAAAAAATTTTGTTTAAAATATGTGTTGTTTACCTTTACACAACGTCTTTGCACAGTGTAGAGTTGTTTAATTTAATTATCAAAGCAATATTTCCTCCTATACATGACATAAAAATAATAAGTATCAACAATAACAAGTGCCATCAAGTAAAACTCCTGTGTTGAACACGTAATATCTAATATATAAACTATTTACTAATATCCCACCTAAAAGGCTGATGCAATGGGATTTTTTTCAAATTCTAAAGACCCCTCTATGGCTTTAACCGACTAGAACGGTTTACTATGTGTATTAGTGTTCTATACAAACTGAGCGTAACGTTGAATTGCTTGCGGTGACCGGTGTGTATTATCAAATTCTCTGGACTCAGCGGTGCTTTCCGGGGCGCGCCTAAGTGTTTCCGGCAATCGCTTTCTGTTTAAAGGAGAGCACGTGTTTCTTTCCGGTGGTAACCTCCCCTGGATCAACTACGGCTACGACTACGGCAACAACCAATGGGCAGGGGTGAAAGGACGGGTAGAGGACCAGCTACGGATGTTGAGGGACGCCGGAGGGAACAGTCTCAGTAAGTGGCCACAATACTCACACTATGTTGCTCTCACTTTTTGAGGGATCGAAGTGGTACCATGATATAAACTTTGGTTTGTTTGAGAGGTAAAGTGATCTTACGTGTAGGAATCTCTCAAGACCTAGGAGAAATATATATAACCAAAGATTTGTTTTGATAAGTCGGCGGTTCTATTCCCCAAATGCACAATCATTTTCAACAATTTCCACCCGAATGTCGACTTCTAACCACTGCTGGGCTCTACCTGGTAGTTGCAGCTCTAAATTAATTCTAACAATGCTTCTATTTACTGTTTCAAACTAAATAGTTTTCGATCTGTTTGTTTTCTGTGTTCGGTTGAGCTGTTTGGTACACTAGACGGAGATGAATACCCCCAAATGTAACGGAATAGCTCAAAATGTTTAATTTCCAATACATGTATCATATTAGACACTTTCAAAATAACACCAATATGTGGTGTCGTTTCTTTATTTTTAACTCGATAAATCTATTACAAGGATTCTATGATGTCCTAGCAATTCAGCTTGTCACGTGATTGACGCCATGGTTGTTTACTAGGCTTTGTGAAGCCTCCCAAATGGGTCAAGGTGTCCATAACTTGTATTAATTGCCTTTAAGAATGACTATGGTCTATATCAGATACCAAATTGATACATGACCCGAAGAACTACCGACTAATGTTATGTCTATTGACGAGGACTATAGATCATGAGAGAAAGTTTCACTGACTACTGCTCTGTCTGTGGTTTAGGACTCTGGATACACATCCAGGGAGAATCCTCGCCGTTGTTTGACCAGGGTGGTTACGTAATCGGCACCGACAGCCAAGGCACGTTTCTCAGCGACTTCAAGGACATGCTGAATCTGGCACGCAGGTCAGGCTAGTTCAATGGTTGTTTTGCTATTTCATACAGAATACATCATATTGGATATATACTGGAGATTGATGAAAGCAGGTTCGACAATACAGAAGGCAGAAGTTTACAAAAATAATACAAATTTAAAAAATTCAATTATTGTTACAGGATTGTACGATCATTGCTTAATACATTTTTTACACAAAAAAGGTATTTTTTTTTCTTTTTACTTGCGTGTGTGTGTGTGTGGGGGGGGGGGGGGTGGGGGCTAAATCCTCTGTTGCTATGCTATATTGCGGGTGGGTCTTCAGAAAAAAATCTGACAATTTATCAGGCTGGTAAACGTAGCAGAACGTCTGTCTTAATCTGGAAACTTATTCTGACACATGCCAAACCAGCGGGGAAAGTAAGGCTCCGCCAGGATCGACCTGGGATCCTCCGAATAGAGAATAGTATAATGCAGGACTATTTGATAAAGATTACAATAGAACCGCATTGCACAATAGTTGCTGTTTATTTTAGAATATATTATAAGCACAAGAACGGATTGCACTTGGAAACGATTAAACTCACCTGTGTTGCTTAAAAATAAAATATATGTATTTTCTAGGTTCACCAAGTTTGTGGTAAAAGACTAAAATATCAATTTAAGTCTGCTCGAAAGTTACTATTAAGGTCTCTAACAGACATTGATGTAGTGTATTATTGAAACACAACTTTTTTCATTAGTGCAACGCTTTTAGCTCATTTATTTGCCTCCATTAGCAGCTTCAGGAAACCTGTTCCATTCCCACTGGATTTAATTTTACACATGCCGACATTTTTATCTTTTTTCCACTTTGTCACTTTGAAATAAATGCGTCTAAACGTGAACTGCAAATAGTTAAAGGTCGTCTGTAATATAACTAAACTTCTTGACCCTGAAAAATAATATCTTGGAACTCAAGTACTTCTGATGTAGTTTATGTAAAATTCCCAATGTATACAAACTTGTTATAGCTGGTTGAAACGTTATTTAAAGAGGTTATTGCTGTTACACAAAATAATAGATACGTTTTTTTTATCAAATGTCACAAACTTACGAAACGGTATTGTGATCAATAGCCTTAACTGAATATAGGCGTGGTGTGTCCAAGCTCTTCGTCTGTGATACTTGGGCAGCTTTCTCGATGCTTGATGTGATGTCTCTCGATTTCTATGAAGTCATGAGCTATATCTGAACTACGTTTTGTGATCTTCGTCAGAGCGATCACCCGAGTGTAGATGTTGTATCAGTGAAAGATCTCTGACAAGCACTCTTGGCAAGGTTGCTTTACGTCGATCTGGTAGGTTATTTCTATGCCGGATAAAACAACCTCGTGCTGTTCTATGAGCGGTAATGTCATATAAGATGTGACCAAAGAGACTCCACTAAATCGATAGAAGGTGAAAAGGCCGTTGTTTTTCCCTGCATTATTATGTTAAAGAGAGATTTGTTTGGTGTTTTAGTGGGTATCGAACATTTAGCCCATCTGTTTAAATTATGCAGCTTTACTCAAAACTGTCGAACGACAAAAACAATCACAAGGACAACAGCAACAACAACAACAACAACAACAACAACAACAACAACAACAACAACAACAACAACAACAACAGCCATTACAGGTTCATGAAAAAGAACAACCAGCATAATAGTTTTAAACATACAAAAAAAAACAACATGAGAGGCGTCAATAGTTATGAATCATAACCACTCATCCAATATCACAGAAATGTAGTTAAATAAGACAACAACCAAGCCAATATAAAAAGCTGTCATACTGAAATAAACGTATCCACAGAAAACATTATCTACAACAACAGTGCATAGTAAAAAATATTAATAATAATGATAACGATAATAAAATAATAATTATAATAATGATCATTATTATAAATACACAATTGTTCCAGTAATGCATACACGATTAAAATAGTTATAGCAATAAAGCGAATAACTATATTTGTGGTAGTAAATTTAGGAATGATAGTAGAAACGACGGTAATTTTGGTTGTGGAGGTGATGCTTGCAGTAGTGGTAGTGCATATGATGGAAATGTTAGTGGTAGTGGTGGCGAAGGTGGTGGAAACGATGATAATGATAATAACGTCAGTAGTGTTGTTAGTAATAGAATTAGTATTAGTGTCAATAAATTATTAATAAAAAAAATCCTGCAGAGGGAGTACTAGTGCTTGTGGTACTTATGGTGGTTGTCGTAGGAGCTACAATAGTCATGGTAATGGAGGGAATGGTGGAACAATACTTAATCAGAATACCATTAGAGCAAAACTATAAAACTATACAACCCTGCTAGCTGCACTTTCTTCCTCGATCTCTCTTATCACCCCCTCTTAAAAAGAAAATTAAATATATAAACTTAATTTTACCCGCCCTATAGCGTAGAAGCCAATGTTTGTCTTAACTGTCTCTCTCCTCCACTTTCCACTTTAGGACCTCCAAAATTAGGAGCCCCTACATTAGGGGAGCAGCCTCGTAGTAGTAGAATGGACTAGGATAGGATCTTTCATGTCTTGCTTTTATCTTGAGCATTTGTCCTCTGTCAATGCCGCCTGTCGACGCATAGGATCCCTCAGGGGAATCTAAGAGACGGTACACCCGGAGAGAGCTACAACAACACTGCCAATAATGCTACTATTGAACACTGAAACACTTTTGGTTCTGTCGGCCACAGCTACGACATTCTGGTCATCCCGACGCTATGGAACGCGGCCGTTGACCAGGACACACACAACAGGCTCGATGGACTCATCGTGGACCCAGCCAAGCTGACCAGTTACATCCGGGTTGTGCTGATCCCGCTGGTCAGGGAGGTCAAAGGTCACCCTGCCCTGGCAGCCTGGGAGATCATGAACGAGCCAGAGGGACTCCTCAAGCTTGAGGTGAAGTGTGCGTGCTGTTGCACCTTAATCTATCTCTGTGCTGTGGCACCTTAATCTATCTCTGTGCTGTGTCATATTAAGGTGTGTATATGCTGTGGCATAATCTGTGGCGTCTTAATCTTTCTATGTGCTGTGGCGCCTTAATCTATCTCTGTGCTGTGGCGTCTTAATCTATCTATGTGCTGTGGCGCCTTAATCTATCTCTGTGCTGTGGCGTCTTAATCTATCTATGTGCTGTGGCGCCTTAATCTATCTCTGTGCTGTGGCACCTTAATCTATCTATGTGCTGTGGCACCTTAATCTATCTATGTGCTGTGGCGCCTTAATCTATCTATGTGCTGTGGCGCCTTAATCTATCTCTGTGCTGTGGCGCCTTAATCTATCTATGTGCTGTGGCGCCTTAATCTATCTATGTGCTGTGGCACCTTAATCTATCTCTGTGCTGTGGCGCATACTCATTGAATGCCCATTTAACACATGTTTGGTATAGATCTATCGCTTTCTGCCACCCGTCCCTGAAAATTGTAGATTTTAACGCCACCATTGGTTCGTCCTCAGCTGAACAGCGAGCCGTGTTACGACACCTTCATGCTGATACTCAGCGGCGCTGGCTGGGCTGGGGGAAAGTACAGCTATCGAGACATGCTCAGGTCAGGGGTCTTTGCTGCATTCTCATTATTAGAATTACTAGTTGAGACCCCGTTCTTTGAACGGAAAAATCATTAAGTACAATCGTAATTAATAAGCATGCCTACATTCAGAGTCATTCGGGATCGGGCACGAAAATGAGCATTATATTCCCAAAAAGAATAAGTACAAAATATTATGTCTCTTTAGGTCTAGACAAATATATATATATATATGGGCTAGTTTGAGACCAAGACAAGGGCACGAAAATGAGCATTATATTCCCAAAAAGAATAAGTACAAAATATTATGTCTCTTTAGGTCTAGACAAATATATATATATATATTGGTATTTTCATTCCCCTTGAGTCTTCATAAGTTTTCCAGGAGAGTTTTACCCAGAAAATGAGTAGGTGTCGTCGCAACGAAGAAATGCAATCCCCATATCAACACTAATCTGTTGACTAAAGACAGTTGATCTTCTTATTGCCTCGGGCAGCATGATCGTTTCCTTAACGTGAAAAACCGACGTTCTCCTACCAGTCTTCTTTTTAGTGTTCAACCTTAAATGCTTATTTTTGCAATGTTAACTGTCCCAATTTCTCATTTCTTGCACTTTTCACCGTGTCCTGCATTGTCACATGTTGCTGTCCGGATGTATTCTCTTTTATTAGTGTTTTTTCGAACCTATGTATAGGTCGAATTTTCCGACACAGATTACACAATCAGTTTGGTAAATGATTCAACCAGCATTCTAAGCTGATCCCTCTCTCTTCAATTCCCCCTCCCAGCTTTTTCATTTCCCATCACTCACTCACTTAATAATGTTTCATATAATTATGTTAGATAACTAAGCATTGTAATAGTTAGTGATGTAACATATTACTGATTTAAACAAGCAAAAAATCTTTGGGTGTATACAAGGTGTTAATAGGAAAGAGAAAACTTGAAAAGATTAATAAACTTACTCTTCCTGGCGGTTTTTAATTTTGTTCGGCCTTTGCAAACTTCTCCTGTGTTTTTTGTTCCTCTCATCATTGCCTTTTTTCTTTTTTTCTTTTCCTTCTTTTTAGTTGTTAATTATCTTGCTATCCCAGCAAATGGGAAGTTTTCTTTTTGTCTAGCTATGTTTTTTTTTCTTTTTTCTTTTTTTTTAAAACTATGTTTTTGTGGGTTTTCTTTCCAATTAAAAGCCCACAATTTCCTGTGGGCAGCTTCTTGATCGAAAATAGATTCTCTCACTTTAGCTGCTCTATATTTATATTTAGAATGGTAAGCTTCCCTATAGGAATTGCCTGATTTATCTTTTTGTTCCTGTTTATAACTCATCCCATCTCTATTTATTATCGCCAGAATAACTGATTTCCACGCTAAGGGCAATTTTCTGATTCCCTTATACCCATTCTTTTTAACAGTATACTGCTCAGCCAGCAAAAATCGCGTATCATAAAGGTATAAATAAAACATTCAAATCACAAATCTCAAGGAATTTTCTCTATGCTGCCGAGTAATTTTTCTTGCGATTCAACAATTTGCCGATCGCGTAAGATACAATTTCCTAGTTCTGCAAAATCACCTAAACACTCTGTCGCATCAGCTTCTTCCTCAACCACAGCTATTCCGGCGCAGCTGACAATATCGCCTGCTGGTGAAACTTCCTTGTTGACTACTATCTCCACGCATGGGCAGGACACACTGCCGATCACTGCCTTGTTTTTTCCGCTGTCCTTGGTCTAGAGCTCCATCAGAATATGCATTGGTCCTCTAGCATTTTGAAAATAAGACTGGGTTGAGGAATCGATGCCGCTGTCTTGGCTGTTTCGCATACAATCACTTGAAAGCTTTCTTCAAAGTGCCATTGTACTTTCCAACTTATCTGCTGCACATAGGTTAGTAAGGTGTCGTTGCCTTCCGACTGTACGATCCCAGGTAGTCAGTTTACCTCTTTCATGCATTCAGACATGAACTGCGTGCCTTGTTTACTTCGAATTTCTTCTGGGACATCCAAACGACAAAAGAGATTCGCGAGCAACTCTGCCGCTCTTTCTGTATCTCTCTTCTTCCAAGGCGCAGCTGGATATCGTAATGGTCGCATAATCCGCTAATGTTAAAATATATCGATGGTCTTCCTCACTAGGCGGGTGGATAGGTCCAACCAAACGAACAGCAACTCTCTTGAAAGCAACATCAACCGGTACACTTTGTAATGTGAAACCCTTGCACATTGTCTTCTGTTATACATCACAAGATCGACAGTATCGTGTAGTATCTCCTTCTACGCCAGACCAACAGAAGTTACTTGTCACCTCATCCTTAGTTCTTTTAATGACTTGATGTCCTCCTGTAATGGATTCCTGCGCCACTGACATCATACAATTTTGAAGATTAGTAGGTTACAAAACTTGTCGTATTATGCGCTCTCTCTTTTTGTCTTTGTAGTTTCTAAAGACAACTTCTCGTCTCCGAAATGTACTTTTTTCATGGAGAATCCTTGGGTCCGTAAATTTTGCCATCTATTGAATCGCCTGGTCTTCACTTTGAAACATGATCAGTTCACTACGGTCAACCCCCCTTGTTTCTCCATCTCAAGCACCGCCAACACCTAGGGCTTTCCTTCCTTCTTGGTTTGAGCACAAGTTGTTACTGTTCCTGTCGTCATACTGGTCCGAATCGCCTGAATTTCTCGCAACATCGACGTTAACAATTACTAGATTAAATATGAATTTAGGGATGCAGAGCGCCTCTACTCTTCCGGTCAGATAAGGGGTCCATACGTTGATCAAGGCGTCCTCAGCCAACAGCACCGTATTCTCAATTTTCAAAATCAGACACGTTCTCCCAGTTCGCCACTAACTAAATCTCGACGTACCACTACGCCATCACAGCCAGTATCTCTCAACACATCAACAATTTTTTTTCCACAAGACCTCTCATGATAGGCAATCTTAGTTTGTCTACGAGCATTGCTTCGCCACAAACTGCACAATTGGTTACTACGTGAACCCTCTGTCCACTCGCCAACTGCACTAGAGGCGGAAACATGATTGTGTTTTTTTTTTCAAAGGTTAGAGACGAAAGTGGGATAGTTTTAATTTCTTCAGACCAAAGGAGGTAATTTCATTTTCCGAGAAATAAAAACACATGAACACAAGAACATCTTGCTACTTAAATCTTATCTTAATATTTTTGGATCGACCATTTGCAAAAAAACACTACCAGTACCATTGGTTCAAGCTTTCAACAAGATAAGCAAAAGTTAAAGACAAATTAGAGAAAGAGAATGGTGAATGTAGAAACTTCTAAGAAATTCAAGCAAAGTGATACCAGTGTTGAACCAGCTTAGTTATAGAATACATAGAATACAGTATCGCAACCCTCCTTTTATAGTTCGAAGTGGGCGACAGCACTAATAATTATTAATAATCATATTGGTGGATTTAGCTGTCTCTGTTTAACTTTTAATTTTACCGACATAACAAAACAATAGTAAAGACGAGTCTCTTGATCTGTGTTCATGTCCGTACATGTAGGAAGTTAATTTAAGAACCATTTCAATAAACGGAAGTATCACTCTTTGATTCATTTAAAGCAAACGGCCTTAGTATCGAGTATAAGTTAAAAAACCAATACACTTACACAATTGTCTCCATTATGTGTCCCATTATTGTTGTAAAAAGCTGAGACAATTCGTAAAAAATGCCTGTAATTCCTTTTTTTCGTATTCTTATCGCCCAGGAGGGGGGATCCTTTTTCTCACATAATACAGACAAAATTTCAATGACATACTCAGTAAGGCTGTATCCTTGAGTTCAGAAGTAGCTGTCTATTCGCTTTGCTCATAAAGATTTCATAGAGCTGCGCAGTAACCCGATAGTCCCATCACGGCTTCCAAAATTTTCGTCGCCTAGACGACCAGACATCTTCTTTTGTTGGATTCTGAACAGTGCAGGTAATATCTTTGAACAAGAGCTCACATCTTAAGATTTACTGGAGACATGAGAGCATTTCTATTAGACCTTCTACCTGCTCGTAGAGCAGATTTGTGTCATTTTTCAGTCAAAGTGCGAGATTTGAGGTAAAAGCTCCAAAATTGACACATATTATGCATTTTCACTTCTATCTGACTTTTTAAAAGGGAAAAACTTTTTTTGTGTAAAAATTATTTCAAAAATTTTTTCTTGGCCCAGTTATACGCTGCTTCCCTTAGTGTGTAAGACAGATGTAGTTTCCCAATAGGACGTTGAAAAGTACAATTTGTCGAAATGGTCGAAATGAACACATTTTTGAATAATATGACTTGTGTGACAATGATCTTAAATCTTTAACGTAATTTTTAGGATTTCTTATTTGAGAGATTATTTTTGGTATCTCTTCTTAACCTACATAACAACAATGCCAACTTTTCTAACTTATAATACTCAGCTTGATTATTCACGACAATGTTTGTCTACCTCAGTGGTTTTTGCCTGCTACTTTGAGAAGTCTCACTTACAACACATAGAGAGACAAAACCGCGTGAAAAAGTCCATAACAATGGAATATTTAACGCCCTGCAAAAACAAGCGTATATCGAAGAAATCGACGCCTATCTTGACATCACCTAGGTCTAAAAGTCATTATACAGCCTCGAGGTCCCAAAGCGGCATACGTGGAATGTGTTGGTCATGATTTTACTCAAACCGACTCAACCAGTACAAAAAAGAACGCGGCCACCATAGGTGGATTGAACCTCGGACCTCCTGCATCGGAGACCAATGTTTTTACTCAGCACCGCCGCACCGTGTTGCATCCTATTGTCGCTACTTTTGCACGTGAGCAGGTTCATCAACTGGCAGGCAGACGCCATCAAACGAGAAGACCCGCAGGCGCTGGTCACTGTTGGGGTCTGGAATCCTAGGTCCAATACAAACAGTTTTCACATGGTGGACCACTACTCGGACACGTGTCTGTACAAGGCTGGTCAGAGGCCTCTGGTACGTAGATACATGTATACATAAGGATACTAATAATGATTTGTGGAATAGCCATTGTGACTATAATTGCCCAAGCAGCAACGACAAAACCCCTCCAGATCAATGTAAAAAAATTGTGTTGAATAAGACACTTTTAACGGAGATAGTTTGGTCTACATTCTTCTAATATGCTTTTCAAAGTTTGTTTCACGTTTTTTTTTAATGAAATTTAATTTAATTTCAGAGTCAAAGATCCGAACAGCATTCTAAAAATTTCCGCCAGCCCCTCAGGTGTCTGGGTTGAAGGTCATGGACGCGCATTGCTCTTTTCCGATACTAATATTACGCCATTATTCACTATTGGTCTATATGTTAGCAAGATTCGTGTGCTATTGCTTTACATGTCAAGGATAGTCTGGGAGCAAAAAGTGTGAATTGCAGACGAAACGAAGTTGTCAAGTGGTGACAGGTCATTGCTGGAATTGTTTCTGATGAAGCTGTTTCCGGTGCTAAAACTGATGTAGGGTATTAACATCTCATCGGAGTTCAACCTGATAAAAGAAAAAAAAACTTGTGAATGTGTACTCACACTTAGCCCTACTCATCATTGCTTAATCGATATCTAGACAGAAAATTATTTATCTTGAGTACACATTTTCGTTATGTAAAGTAAAGAAAAACTTATATAAACAATTTTTACTTTTGAACGATGGCTAAACATTTTTTATCGATCAAAACATATTAGTTACCAATCCACCATATGTATCAATCATATTAGGGCAGTATCACATTTACAGTTTGTTGTCTTCAATATGTTAATACGTTTGAAAAGATGAAGTTAAAGCGCGTACTGGTGTTGATAGCTGCGTAGGTAGGGTTGAAATAAAAGAGAAGAGACACGTGAGAGGGAAAGAGAGAAAGTGATAGAAAGAGGGTAAGAGATAGAGAGAGGAAGAGTGAAATAGAGGGATGGAGATAAGGAGATAGAGAGAGAGAGAGAAAGGGAGAGAGAGATGAGAGAGAGAGGCAGAGAGAGAAAAAGAGAGAGAGAGAGGGGGAGAGAGAGAGAGAGAGAGAGAGGAGAGAGAGAGAGAGAGAGAGAGAGAGAGAGAGAGAGAGACAGAGAGAGAGAGAGAGAGAGAGAGAGAGAGAGAGAGAGAGAGGGGGGGGAGGGAGAGAGAGATTCATGACAGGCCGAAAATATTCCCAACAAACTTTTAAGGAGTTGATCTGTACGTTTTATAAGTTACGTTTATCTTTAAGCACACTACCTCAACGTATTGTTGCTTTTTTCTCAAATCATTTTCCCCGTATCTTCTAGGGAAAACTTGATTTCCACGACTTCCACAGCTACTCTTTTGAAGGATCATTTGACTCCATGGCAGCATTTGTTGTGAGTATTAATCTCTCATCTAGCTACCGGTACCTAAACTAAGTCTTACCATTTGGACGACTTTGTCTCTATGGGCTTATAGTAACCTCGATGTGGTGTCCGAGATCATCAAATGAAAGAGTTTGCCTAGAGGGGTTCCCAGATGCTTCTACACTTGACAAAAAATAAGAAATGTACTAACTTTGTTAGTAATGGGATGCAATACTAAATCTAGATCTAGATGCAGCCTTTTAACCCAATGGAGACATATCTGGTCCATGTCACCTAAGCGGAGAATGTATATGTTTTTATTTATTAAGTATTTGCGAAAGTTTAGATTTTTTCTTCATCTGTTCAAAAGATAATGGATAGTGTGATTCCGTGAAAATTGCTGGCAAAGTCACTTTCACTCCATTTACGGTGATGTGTTGCGAAAAAATGAAAAACTACCATTTATATCTGAGGAAATAAGGCTCAAACGAAATAAGAAAATGAGAGAGATATTGGTCTTGGCTAGGTCTTATAATAATTATGGCGTACAAAAGATCACCTGACCTAATTCAAATGTAAAAAGTTATTGTATTTTAGAAGACATGGGAGATTTAATAACAAGGAACGTCACAGTGTTATTTTGTAATAAATTTTTAGCTTAGATCAACGCACACATATTATCAATTAGCAGTACTCAATTCTGTGGATGAGCTACCTTGAAAAGAATTTTGTCGTCTAACTATGTCTGTAGCTCTTGTTGAATCAGCATTCCCACTAACGAATAGTTGTATCTCTACATCCCTAGTTTCTAGCCAATATTTTACTAGACGACACTGTTTAATTGGGCGAAAATCGTGATTAAATTACTTCCCTAAGGTTATTTCTGCAGTAATTTTTGTTGTTTGCGAAGTATAAGTTTCAGATTAATGTTGCTGCGTTCCAACGAATGGCAATGCGAGCGGTGATTGTTGCTTGGTGTAAAAAAAACCTCACCGATACTCATCAATTTACTAGATCTAGCTCTAGGCTTTTATTTTTTTTTGTTGTCATTTATGGTTGGGTATTTAAAGTTTGTCAAAATATGTTGACAAAGTACGACAAAGACATACCACGGCAAATATTGTGCTTCGTGTGTCTTGTCTCTCCCTTTATTCGCCTAGTACTGTCATTCTTCAGCTCCCCTCCTTTATCCAAGTTATCTCAACTTTCCCCCCCCCCCCAAAAAAAAAAAAAAAACAAAAAACAACAAAAAACAACAACAACAAAAAACAACAACAACGACAAAACAACAACAACAACAAAACAAAACAAAACAACAAACAAACAAAAACAACAAACAACAAACAACAAACAGCAACAACAAAACACGCACACGCACACACAAAAACCCACGCAAAAAAACAACAACAGAAAACATCAGAATATTAATAAATAAATAAATAAACGCACTTAATTATCTATTTGTTTTCATGAAATCATATTTTATCTCAGTATCTCGGTTTCTCTCTGTCTCTCTCTTTTTACATGTTAGTATATCTGCCTCTGTCTCTTTTGGACAGATCTTGACCTGTTTGTTTTTATCTATCCATGTATCATCACATCTCAGCATCTCTATCTCTCATTCTCTCTCTATCCATCTCTCTCTCTTATAATTGTGTTTGTCTCTCTCTACATCCCATCGTGTCTTCCATTCCCATCCTCTCTGACACACTCACAAACCTTGTAAGAAGCATAATTATTGTAATTTTTATTTCATTGTTTTAAATCAATGCAAAAACTATTGTCATTGAGTAAATCATGGGTTTATGGACAGACTGACACTTGCCGGTCGCTCTATGTCTTCCATGCCTCCAGCACAATTGCAGTGATTACGGATCGACCCGCCCTGTGGTGGTCGGGGAGTTCTGGCGCCAGCAGGGCGGCCATAGATCCACCAACCAGCTCTTCGCCTATGTGTACAGGCACGGCTACTCCGGCGCATGGAGCTGGGACCTCGTCCACAACGGCCCCGACCAGAGGGCAGGGATCGCATACATCAGCAACTACACGGGCAATGGAAACATCCACATCAACTTTTAGATCTACATATAAAGACATAATTGACATTTACACAGGTTGCTGTGGAATACTTTTCACAAATACTTTTGCATCAAAGGACATAAGAAGCGCAGCTTGAGAGTCTGCCTTTTAATTTTTTTTGGTCTGTCTTGCATCTGAGCCACATATGCTAAAGGAGAAGTTGTATGATTTAAAAAACGCTGTTGTGTTTATTTGTCATTATATGTACAGCATCTACAAACATCTCTACTGACAAATCTTATCTTTTTCCTTTCCCTAATGAAATCTTTGTAATGGCACCTGTTTATGAGTTCGACTAGGTGTGGTGACATCAAGAAGGAGGGCCTCACAATAGTTTTGTGCCATAGTTTTCCAAAATCGATTCCAACTTCCAGATCTTTCTAGATCTAGATTTTCAAGATAAGATAATGGAAATAAGACTCAGTGTTGCCCCCTTTTTACAGAGTAACTCAGAAGATTGCATTCATATGTAGAATATCGAAGTAGTTGATGAAATTATATAGTTGATCAAGCTATGATACAAAAATGGCATGACTCCCCCTGGCAGTATAATCCTTTCGGAAACCCAGTGGTTCGTTGATCCGTTCTATGTAACAAAATCATTTCAGCTACGTGTACACAGTTTTTATCTTTAAACCGACTGCTGGTACTGGAGAACAAGATTGACGGGCGCCTTCTCTGTAGTTTCATTGACCGTCTCGCACAGGTCGAACAAACCATTGGAACTCGTAATATTACGACTAATGGAACATTCATCAGAGGATTATAAACTCATATGTCATTTTAACTAAATCTATCAGTTGAACATGTGAGGAAACTGGGGTTACACACAATGCAAACGGATAGGCCTACTAAGAACCGTCGGTGACTGTTTCGTTTATAATCTAATGGACAGACTCTTTGAAATGTGTGTTAGCAAGTGTTGCTTGTATTTCAAAGTGCCATGCTTTCACAACGACGACGATAATGATGATGATGATGATGATGATGATGATGATGATGATGATGATGATGATGATGATGATGATGATGATGATGATGATGATGATGATGATGATGATGATGATGATGATGATGATGATGATGATGATGATGATGATGATGATGATGATGATGATGATGATTATGATGATTTTCTCCCCACCATTCCAGAAAGACAATAAACTAACTGCCTTTTCCTTTCACTCCTCACTGTACGCTTTAAGAATATTCGACACAAAAGCAAAAAAAGCATGCCTCGCCTGTTCTTAATAATTTTGTAAATATAACCTATTAGCATCAATTTATAGCTGTCATTTTCAGTGGTCACAGAAATAGACTCAATGGTTGACATCTTCAGCCTAAGTCTAAATGGACCACAGCCATTAGTGCGTATCAGATAGAATACTACCAAACGTCGCGTTGTCTATCTGCAGCCTTTTTGTTCGTCTATTGTTGTTCTGGTTTTATCCCTTGCCTTCTCCTCAACCCCCTATTTCTTTTCCAAGCAACACCCTCCACACGTAAAACATATTCAGACATACACGTTTTGTCTCTCCTTTATTTTGTATACTTTTTTAATAACCCCGCGTCTATTTGTTTTCAGTATCTCTCTTCCTCTCTCCTTATCACTCTCTCTACACACACACATACACATATTAATTTAAACTGTTTGGTCGGGTAGATTAGAGAGCCGGTCAGCAAATATCCTCGAGATTAATCAGACTCTCCCAACGATTGACTTTATTCTAGTCTGATCGTTTCACATCACAGCTTAACAGGTTTACCAGAGAGGGCGATTTAACATTGACTTAGTACACGTAATGGATATCTAGTGCTTATAGGCGGACCTCTGCACTTAGCTCTACGTTTTAAAATACAGAACTAGAGTGAAGGAGGAGGAGGAGGAGGAGGAGGAGAAGAAGAAGAAGAAGAAGAAGAAGAAGAAGAAGAAGAAGAAGAAGAAGAAGAAGAAGAAGAAGAAGAAGAAGAAGAAGAAGAAGAAGAAGAAGAAGAAGAAGAAGAAGAAGAAGAAGAAGAAGAAGAAGAAGAAGAAGAAGAAGAAGAAAGAAGAGGGGAGGGGGGAGAGGAGGAGGAGGAAGAGGAGGAGGAGGGGGAGAAAGAGGAGGATTAGGAGAAGGAGGGGGTAGTGGTGGAGGAGGTGATGGTGTTGAGAAGAGTGGGATAGTGGTTTCTCAACATCACGAACAGGGATTGATCCCAAGTCTAACGTGTGACAATTTCACGCTGTTGTTGCTGCTACTACTACTACTACTACTACTACTACTACTACTACTACTACTACTACTACTACTACTACTACTACTACTACTACTACTACTACTACTATACTACTACTACTACTACCACTACTACTGGGGGGCGCGGTGGGCTAGGGGTAGAACAATCGCTTCCGACGCAAAAGGTCCTGAGTTCGAATCCTGGCGGTTGCGTTCCCTACTGGTTCCCTACTGGTTGGGTCGGTGTCAGTATAATGTGACCGGCTGAGACAGGAGTCATGGTATCCCCGCCCTGTCTCGTGTGTGGCAGCACATACAATTGTCAGACGTCCGTCTTGGGGCCCGTCCACAATATAGCCTATATAGTGCTGATGTTGGACGTTAAAACCAACTCAACTCAACAATACTACTACTACTACTACTACTACTACTACTACTACTACTACTACTACTACTACTACTACTACTACTACTACTACTACTACTACTACTACTACTACTACTACTACTACTACTACTACTACTACTACTACTACTACTACTACTACTACTACTACTACTACTACTACTGCCTACTACTTCTATCATTCTCATTACCGGTACCACTTTGTTTCCGTTCAATGCTGCATTTTTTTCCTCTCACTAGGGCGTTGGTTTGGTTTCAAATATAATCATGTATTTAATAAATATCTTAGATAAGGTACATGCGAACCACACCCATTGTTTGTTTGTCTATTGACAAAGATTTCGGATGTTAAGCAATTTGTTTTGTTGTTAAAATAACTTTTGTCTTTTTGTTCTTTCTAATGACATAGAATGTGGCGACCATCATGGTGGTTATAGACTTCGTTTTTAAGTTTTTCTGCAAAGTCATGCTCATCATAATTCAAGTTACCTTATACGACGTCTAGATTTTAACACTTCTATAAAGAACTTAGAAGTTAATATGGTTAACTGGGTGTTGGTGAAATAGCACTTCTACAAAAAGTTTTCATATAAAGAAAAGCATAATTTACGCAATTTTCTTACAAACTAATCTGTCTTGTAAGTTGTACTCATTCAGTCACAATATACTGAAAAGAAGCATATTAAGCGTTTTCTTTAGATTCCTAGTGAAGTATTGAACGTGGATGTCTTTTGTCGCTCTGTGAGCCTACCACAGCTTTCCTTGAAAGTCAACTCAATTATCTACTGTCATGTAGCAATCAATTACTCATCTACATCTTTCCCTTCTCTATCTCTCTTAATCCATTCCCCTCCTCTCTTTCCCAAGTATTCGCTTTTCTTGAAAATTGCGAAGGCTCAATGAGTGCATAATCTAATAGTACCTGTGAAAAGAATATGAGCGCTGAAGGGGGAAAATAGTTTAGTATCTTTTTTGTCTAGTTCTTTTCACCAATAACTCGGCAATAAATCGTATCGAAAACTGGCTGGTTACAAACCCTGTAAAATAACTTATTTGTGATTTATTGGGAGAGGTATTTTTTGTGTGTGTTGTTTTTCTTAAGTACCAATTTAGATAATTTTTAAGTTACAATGGGATTGTAACCAAACAATATCGAAATCGATCAACGCATCACTTGTTTACCGAGAAGCAGCAATAATTTAACAGTTATTAAGAAAGGGCTGCCATTGATCCGGTGAACACCGGGAAAGAGAAAAACGGTATAACAATGCAATGATCATCTGTGAAAGACTTAAGAGACAGTATATCATTTTACAACTCGGGTGTATTTCCGCTAGCACTGTAGCTGCATCATTCTGGGAAGTTTTCCACCCGGAGCAGAAGGCAGGCTTTGCATCCACACAACGGTTACGGACCACGTGATCAAGCCCCACGGGTATGAAGTTTTTGCGGTCACTCATTGGCTCCATAAGTCTGGGATACAGCTTTGATTGGCGCTGGTGCAGGTTCCCTTACCTATCGTCTTCGTCCTCGCTATTGGTCTGGATGTCGCTAGGCCTGTACAATGTGGCCATGGCCGCTGGCGGCTCGAGAGCGTGACTGCCGCCTGGCCGGGCTTGGCCGCGGAAAATCTATGGCCTGGCTGCTCACTCTGACTCGCAGTAATCCAATACTAAACGTGCCACGCCCAAACTCTCTTCCTTGTCTCTCTCTCTCTCTCTGTATCTCATCATCTCTTTATATAAATGATATACCGCCTCCCTCTGACGCTTTGCACCGTACAATGTATTACTTCTTTCTCTATCCCTTTCCCTTCCCCCCTCCTAACCTAGTTCTGTAGATTCATTCATCTACCTAATACATGTACCTTGTTCTTTACCTACCCTTCTCCGTTTTTACCGTCTAATCTAATCCTCTTATTTACGTTAACTCTCTCTCCCATTTTTATCGCTCACAGTACGTTTTTGTACAACTGTAACAGTAAGTTAGTCAGTGGCTATTGATTATGTCGTGTGTCAGTTGTCTTGACGTCAGATCCCGGAATTTTAAAGGCTAAATAACCTATCCCCATGTGTATTCGCAATTCCACGTTGTAGCCTCACTAAACATATATTGAGTTAAAATTTTGTTTTCCTGAGACAAAAACTAAGATATAATTAGACTGACGGCCTCACGCGCGTCCCTTTTGGTATCATAATCGTTTGTTTAGTTAAGTTGCTTTCCTTGCTTAAATGTGATGGTCAAATTTTGTTTCTTGTGAGGTTTTATTTTTATCTTAAGAAATGACACTCCTAAAGAAATCTTTGTTTTAACTTCTCAATAATTTGTTGGGATATTGTCAGGAATTGTACCATCTAATAATTCCCATAGTAGTTTTTGTACTCTAGTTACCCATGAAAAAAAAATCCAACCTTTTGTCTGATTGTGTCTACCAGATCCCACCCCTATTTGTTTCAATCGGAGTGCTTGTCGGCTTAAAAGATTTAAACCGGTCATGGTTTGGGGGAAAGTTTCAAACTTTTATTAGTTGTTCTCACAATAATTATTCCTTGAAATAGTGTATAAATTTCAACCTTTTTATGTTTTCTCTTATTACGGTTAATTAATTTATAAAAAGAGTAAAAACAAAATGGTGTCATTTTTTTAAAGCTGAGGGTAAATCTATTCAGAGCAGCTTGTATTAAGCTTATACCAAATGCCAACAACTTTTAACTTTTCTGTATTCAACATCAATGGCATGAACAAATTTCCCTTGTATGATAAAGCAAATGATCTGCTTTCCTTATGTATAGACTTAGATTATGCCATCTCGGAACTCTACCCACCCTGAACGTTATACGTGTAGTGTAGTTCTAGCAGGCTTCCTTGACTGGAAAGGCAATTAAACCTTGATCAATTTACTATTAAGAATAAATAACAATGGCCGCGCAGTAACTCCGTGCAATTTATGCAGGTTCGTGAGACTGAACTTTTAAGCTCAACCTGTGACATTCACAATCCCAAGAATCCATTGAATAAGAGCTTCATCTCAAATGATAATGAGAGAGAAAAAAAAAGAATTAAATGGGAAAGAACTGTGCCAATCTTTTTCAGTATTTTAGATGATTTTTTTTTTACATAAGATGCTCAAATAATCACTAACAAAAAAGTTTAAAGAAAAGTGGAGAAAAAAGAAATATATCTAAAAGTGTTTACCTGATAAGGATAAAACAATAAAAAAAACTATACAAAATAGTGTTTTCAGTTTCTTTGATGTTTTTTTGTTTTGATGTTTTTTTTATTATTTTTTTTTTTTTTTTTTTGGGGGGGGGGGGGGGGGGGTAAATTGTAGGCACAAAATATCTTTTATATTAATATTTCTCTTGTGAGTTGTCCAATTTTATTTTCCTTTTTAACCACCATCAATTCTTGCACACATCAATAGAATTTATAAGAATAGAAAAATAAGGAAACAAGTGACTGTGGAATTTTTTTTTTCAATTTACATGATTTGATACATTGTAATAAATACACTTTATTATCATGTATGAATTTATCAAAATGGCATACATTTCTAAAGTTGTTACCTCTTATTTATTTTTGTAAAAAAAATTTTTTTCTTTTTATTATTAGTGTCAATACACCCATCCATTATCAAGCTTGAAATAACAAGCTCTCTGACAACTGTACAACTGGAGCATAAGCTAGACCACTTATATCACATTATGCTATGATTAGAAATACAGGGGTAAAATCAAACCAACAATAGTTCACATTAAAAAAAAATCAATAGTGTGATTACAGACAAACTTACTGTCTACAACAAAATGGTTCAAAAGGGAAATATTTGGTGGTAACTATGTGAGTTTTCTTTGTTTCATAAAAACTTATCATCAACTTATCTCCCTTCAAGTACAATTTACCCCTGACCCAGGTCTTCTTCCCCTCAAACCCACATCTTGAGGAAACACATTCTTTTCATTGTCGTCATTGTACTGACTAATTTTTTGTTACTCTCGTAAAGAGGATAAATCACAGACACAAATTAAGTAAAGTAACAATTTTGGATCACAACATTGATAGTAATACTTTGGAATTGGGATGTACGTCCATATTACTTTTAAATATGAGACATTCTATAATGGTCAAACACAAAATGTTACATGAAAAGCCAAAAATTAAATAATATTTGATCTGGACCTTATAATCAACATGAGAAGTAACTGAAAAACAATAATTTGAACCAGTGAGGTACACAAAAAATCCTTGTTGGCAGCAAAAGCGCAGGATCTTCAAAAAAGTTGGATGTAATGGACACATTTTTAATTTCACAGATATTAACACTAGGTAATGGAATGCAAGTTGAAAATTGATGAAACTTTATAAATTTCAACATTCAATGCCAAATTGATGCCCATAGCGGGTGGAAAAGTATTGCAATGAAATAAATGTGTGTCATTCATCACGTCCGATACTGCAATGCTCAAAAGTTTTCATGCAAAAAAATATCATTTACATAAATGAAAAATAAGTTCAAATAGTAATTGGATTACCCTATTGCATTATAATGCACTTAAGTGTTAAGATAATCTAAGAGAACGATGAAAATGGGATTTGGTGTTGGATGTGATGGTGACAACAAATTTGGTGCATCAGTTTCCTTATCAATAATTCAAGAATGAGATTGAAATGATGCACCTCTAACTTAAACGTATTTGCTATGGACAAATAATAACTAAGCTAGCATGCAAAGCCAAAAGCATTTGTTAGATCAATGCTTTTCCGTAGTTGGATGTGACAATGACAACACCTCTGGTGCATCATCATCACGTCCTTATATTTTAAACTTGTTGAAAACGTTCTTATCAATAATCAAGAATTAGATTTAAATGCTGTATCTCTATATTAAAGATACTTGTTATGGACAAATAGTAACTAAATAAAGCTAACACAGTAACAGATTTTGTTAGATCAATGCTTTTCATGGTCGGATGTGATGATGACGCACGCAATTTCAACAGATTTAAGTCGATAATGGGCAGTTTCTTTACTTTCACTTGACAACAATGTTTGAAAATGTGAAAGTCCGATACCTCTGTGTGTAATTATGCACTACAGTCATTCCAAACCACTAAATCTAAATAGTGCAATCGGAAGTTACTGTGACTCAAAACATGACGCACATAGATCTAAACTCTCCTAAAGGCCTGCCAGACATTTTTGCTCTTCGGTATTGGTTCCATACATCTTGTTGCGTATTCTCTTAACAGGATCAGCAGTGAAAAGATGCCAGATTGGCTTAGTAAACATAAGAGGGTGTTCACAGGTCGGACGTGATGAAATGAGGCACAGTAGAACAACAATATGACTATTTCTCCATTACTTTCCAAACGACTCATTCTGAGACATTAAATACTTACTAGTTATGTTGGGAAAATGTCTAGGTCCTTAGTTTCAATCTTAAACCATGCACAATATCGTGCATTAGGAAAGCATGGCGCTGTGTTTAATTTTTTTAAGGTCTAAAACATGACGCACTGCATCACATCCAAACCAACAACATTTGGGTCTCGTGAAAAATAACCAGAGGTCGTAGCACAACAATATTTTGTGTGAAAAAAATTAATGTTATCATCTGCCAAAATGAACAAACCTCAAAAGTCTGAATTTGAACTTCATTAAACAGTTTCAAAAGCTGCATTATTTTGTGTAACATTTTTCATAGGCAGAATTGACCTTTTAATTTTAAATTGTCCTAAGACAAAATGTGACCATATTAGGAATTGACGACCTTGCCTATGATGTTTACACAACAAACAAGGAATAAAAAAAAACGAACATGATTTCTGACAAAGGTTTTAATCTTTTTTTTCACAATTTGTCAAATATTGCAATATCCTGATAATTGGCCTTTGAAGAATGGCTCATATATAATATAAGCCTATAATAAGGGTTCAGTGTAGAGGATCATAATAATGACACTGTTACGAATCAAAAAATCTGTGATGCTTAGTACATGTATTGTACTTGCTTATATTAAAAATGTCATTGGATATCTTTATTTACAAAAATGATTTTCTCCAATAAAGGAAAAGTTATATTGCTAAAAGCATGTTTACTTCATCATAAAAAAATGTAAATCTTCCAAACTAGATCTTTTTTTTTTAACTTACCTACTTTCTTAAATAATTTCTCACTTTCATACTGCCAGTAGTTCAGGTGAAAATTGCATGCAAATAAATGTTTCACATATATTTATTCAGAAGGCCATTGGGTGATACTAAGCTTCATGAAAAAGCTTAAAAAATAAAATGAAAGGATCACATTAGGATAAACGAAAGCATGTTTGCACGACCCTTCAACTTTACAATGCACAAGTCTATGCAATGTGGATGTTTATGAAAATTTATTGAATGATTGTCCACAACATGCCCCACCCCCGAGAGGGCCAGTGTTATTTTGGTCTATCTGTGAGATACACTGTTACGATAGCAACATGATGAAAAAAAGTTTTTTTTTTTTAATTGTCATCTAGTCCTACTCATCTAAGGACTCTCGTTTCTATCCAAGATAAACAGGCATCTTGCAAATTTTCATGAATCAAAATATTCCAGTTTAAAAATCTACAGTGGAATCCACTAAGATAAACTCTTTGGGAGAGACCAAAAAGTTATTTCCAATTATATGGTAAACAGCTAGGCAGAAAAACAAAAGATTGGTACCGGTACCTTGGAAATAGTATTTTTAAAGCCATAGTTTAATCTAAAAGGGATTCCACTGAATATTGATGTTTGGTAGAGATGAAATAGGCTCCAATCAAAGAAAAGCCATTAATGTGAGCTTCTAACAGGAATGATATAGATGTACCGGTACATGTATTTGAAGGCTTTTCAATTAGAAGGTTTCTCAGCATAGAATAGCCCCCATCTCTGGTCCCCTGTCTCCACACGGCCAAGCTTCTCCTTCCAGCCGTTCACTATAGAGTTGTAGCCATCCTCGTCAAAGTCCTGGCACCGAAAAAAAAATCATAATGAATTCAAGGCAATGTCAATAATAATAAACTTTTATAAACTTTAATTCCATGGCCAAAACATGCTTAGAATCAGAGCACTTTAAAATACAAATAGATATGCATAGCTATATGGAAAATTAAAATACTGGTAACACTAGTGCAATATATTTGTGTATTACTCAATAGGCATATATAGGTAGCATTTTAATATTTCCTGCTTTTAAAACAATTTCAGGGACCATTTTAAGTGATTCTCATTATAAGCACTACACTTCTTACGTAAAATTAAGAAATTGCGCGCGTAAAACATAAGTGCCCGTAGATATTGCATATCTATCTCCACAATTCAATAATTTGTTTCAAAGTATCAATATTGTTAAAGGCGAATAGATGAGTGATAAGCAATAATGGCATTGAACACAAGTAAAAAAGTCCTTAATACAGGACCAACTTGCCTCATAAACATAGCAGTCAAGTGCTTAAGATTATAGAGCATAACTCAAGTTAAATTTTAAGTCCATACATTGTAATCATATGCACATTAAGGAAAAGGTCCGGAACAAAAAAATAAAGAAATGTCTCTTCTCTGTAATACTCATGACATTTACAGATCTAGAAGATAAAAAGAGTTGTAAAAAGATTTAAAATAGAAAACTTACAGCAATAAAATTTTCCTTGCCCGCCTCTGTTTTAGAAATCTCTGACTTCAGAATGTTTGCAAATTGTGTGGATCTGTCCTCAGCACGAACATCCACAAAACCTGCTTGCTCCAGTGTCTACAAGCCAAATGTAGGGAGTTGAAAGAAGAGCATTGATTTAAAAAAAATTGCTATGTTCCTTTGTATATAACTTCTGGATGCTAAAATCAAAAAGATTGTTTTTGGTGTGTTTACATTAATTTTGTTTATACACATTTTATGTACAAAAGTGTATATAAAAAAAATTTTTAAAAAAGAAGAAGAAAGGATTCAGTTTTCAGTACTATCATTTCTCCACCCAAACTTTTGCACTCAGTATTGTACACTGATAAAAAGAAATGTACAAAATGATAGAAAGAAGAGCAGAGTTTTGTTTCGCTGGTGCAATAGAAATTTTGCACCATTGCAACTGAAGTCTGTGGGGCAGTAGAAAGTTTGAGAACAGTTCTGGAGAATTTAAATTTTATTTTTTATCTTCATTAAAATCTTAGAAAATTTAAAAATGTGTCTGGCCCTTGTCACTAAGCATTTAACCTATTTCAAATTATTCAAACTAGCAAGGCATTCAAACACAATTTAGAAATAACTTTTTACTTCCTGATGAAATAAACCTCCTTTTTACAATTGCTTTTCTCTCTTTATTATATTGCTTAGTGTGTTTCTGCACCTACCTTCCCATATGCCTCTGGTGAGAGAAGGATGTAGCCCCTCTGTTTAACGTAGGCCTTGAACTTTTCTGAGTGTTCTCCTGGGCTGCAGCAGTAGTCAGATATGAGCAGCTTGCCGCCTCCTGGACGTAGGAAACGCTACACAAAGAAAAAATAACAAAGTAAGACATTATCAATTTGACATTTACATACATTAAAAAAAATTATTATATTTAAAAAGGAAAACAATTTTTCTGCAGATTTTTACACCTTTAAGTTATATATCATTTAAAAGCTGATGGAAAGAACAGTGAAAGTTCAGAATACACTTGAAAGAATGATATATCATACAACTCAAACTAGGCTGCATATCTCAAAACATAGAGTCAGAACCAGGGTCACATGTAGAGATTGAAAGAGAATACATTGAACTGTGATAAATCTATAGAGGAGTAAGACAGGGTTATGTGGTGCACTTGATATATTTAACGGTTACAGTGAAATAATTTCAAAGAGCATTACTAGACATGATGAGAAGTGGAAGTAAATGATTTTATCATATATAACATTCCTTACACACATAAGACTGCACTTATTATGACTTAGACATTCAAAATTGTTTCCACAGTTTATACAGAGAACATGCAAGTCAGAATGGACACTGAAACTGAGATAGGAAACGGGTAGACTAGTAGATATTGTTTATCCGACAATAAATAGAAGCAAAACAAAAAAAATGTTTTCATATTCAATGTTGTGAGATGTGGAGTTACCATCAAATTTTAACCCTTCCACTACCCACTCAGTCATTAAAAGTCATAGAAACCCAAACTAGCTCACCTGACTTGGCTTATGGACTGTGTTCAATAGTATTAAAGGCTTCAAAGAGAGATAATAAAATATCCCTGTCGCCGTATAGGACCCCCCAGGGGAACCTAGGAGACGTTAAACCCGGAGAGAGGGAGAGAGTTCTCTCCCTCCCTCTATAGAGAATCATAATAAAATATCTTACATAAAACTTTTTAAACAGGGCCAGCTTATCAGCAATGTGCAGAATGGTATCACGGCTGTAAACAACATCATAGGACTCCTCCGCGTATTCCCGCTTTGTAGCGTCTGCTATCTCAAACTGGACCTGATCACAGCTGACTCCCGCTTCTTTGGCACGCTGCAGACCAATCTGTGTCATGTTAGATGACAGATCAACACTGGTGACCTTCACCCCAAAGTTCTGAAAAGAGACATAAGTGGTATTTCTTTAATATCAATTCTGTGACAGCTTATAATTATAAAATATGTGTATTTCATACGGCGTTGAACTACCCAAATTTTTAGTTTACCTGTCGCACTGCCCAGCGAGCATTCATCAAGGCTCCCGCCGGGGTCATACATTGGTCAAACCAGACACTGCTGGCCACAAAATTTACCATCAGAATTGATTTGCAAAGGATTTGGCGCATTATAAACTGAAATATCTTACTTTAAGTGTAAATGATTTTGAATTCAAACGACTGGAATCTAAAAGGGGAAGTTTCAAATTTTAATGTCATGTAAATTTTGTTTTGGTAACATCTTATACATGGGAAAAAATATACTTAAAAATAAAGGGTCATTTCATGATTAAATGTCTAAAATTGAAACCTGTTTTTAAATCTTTTTATCTGTCCAAGTTCACGATCAAATGTAATGGTTCTTAGATAGAAAGATAGTGTTATTTCACAAAAGCTCACAGGGGTTACTTGTTGGAAATACATAATCCATAACATCTGTTGAGCTAACATATTAAGGGACCCTGGACGAGAGGTATCTTGATAACTGGTGTGTTAATTGGTGCAGGATTGCTTGATCTTTGTTATGAAAAGCAGGAAAAGATACCATCTGCGCGTTGATACTCCCAATTTTTGAATTAGTTCTTTTTTATCATTATTTCTTCGCCTGTCTTCCTCTCTGTCGATCTTTCACTAATTTTAGCATTTAACAGTCACATCCTAACTTTCTTTCCTTCAACGTTTCAGTTAACTTTATTCTTCATACTAATACACAGCCTAATTTTTAAATACTATTTACATGTGAGATTCATGACGAAAAGCTAGTAAATTTTCCAGGGATTCTGTTTTTTTTTTTTTTTTTTGTGTAAGGGGGGGGTTGTTTTGTTGAAATAGAGTCAATTTTTGCAATGTCTACTGCTCACACTCAGTCACAGTTATCTGCCCCTGGTTGTTCAGTGAGCATGGCCATTAATCGCCATTTGACAGCATTATCAGTCATTATCAGAGTCCCACAGGGATGTTTATGGCTGCGTGAGGCAGATCAAAGAAAAGCTAAAGATCCAGAAGTCAGGATATATTTGTCTCCGTATTGAATATGTTTAGAGAGTATCTCAAACTTTTTAGTTGAAATAATTTATAGACCATTCCACAAAAAAAATTCCTTACTTTTCTGTTACTTTCAGTTAAAAACATTATTCTACCCACTCCTGAACTCTTCTACCAGAAGTCAAACAGAATATCCATCACCTTTCATATTCCGTTACCTTGCTCATGTAAAAAGCCCCTCCACCGATGCCTCCACCAACATCTAGAACTTTCTGACCAGGCTTCAGATTAAGCAGCGCAACAAATTCCTGACAAAACAAAAAACATGTTATGAAAATAGGAAGTCAAATGCCTTCCAAGATTTGCTTTACATAAGAAAAAAAATTACAATCATTTTTAGATATGAGGAGGTGAAATTGACAACTAAAAGTGCTGCAGCTTCAAATCAGAAGATTAAAAATTTGATCCCTGCTAAAGCAGTCTTGTTTATTTCCCCAAATGGATACGTCTTTATCAGTATAAGATTGGATAAGTTCCTGGTATCCTAACTGAGTCCTGTTACCCTATAGGATCTTACTTTAGAACCTTGAAGATGTTAAACTAAGAGAGAACTTTGCTTTTCTAGCCAAAAAATGTCACACATGAGTGGAGATGGATATTTTCTATAAAAACAAAGGTGTGCACATTTCAAGTGATCACTTTTTAACTGACATTTATAATCTAGTTATGATGCATATTTTGCATATGTTTTCAATGTACAAGCTTTTTAATTGTGATTTTGATTTTATAGGTCTCTCATTTTGCCATTGTTGTTGCATAGGCTTTGCAAACACTTATATTGTTTTAAAAAGTTATCTGCTGCTCTCTGAAAGCATGGCTTAATGAAAGCTACAAAGACCTCCTTTAACTAACCTTGGTGGTCTCCACTCCTCCTGTGCTAACAAACGTGTAGCCAAAGATGCGCTCATACAGCAGGATTGACCGTGACGAGTACTGCTTGTTGTCAAGAAACTCTTGGAAGCTTTTGAAACCTTGATTTGTAGCCTTATCTTTCTTCACCTTCTGGATGAGCCATAACACTTGGTCTTGGTTGTTTTTAAGCTGTTGAGAAAAAAAAAATTTAATAAAAAGGTAATCAGTATAGATTGCATAAATATGTATCTTCTTAAAAATCTTTACACGTAATGGTTTTTGTAATGCAATGAAATAGCAGCTTGCGAAGATCATCTTATTATTTCTATTTTTGTTATCACTGAATTAGATATAGTCCATTCTACTTCAGATGAATAGTTAATTTCTCTTTACTACTAGCAATCTGCTATCAAGCTCGTCACATTCAATTCAATTCAAATTCAAATTCAAATTCAAATTTATTCAGTCAATGTGTGTTACATCGAAAATATATAATGTTGAATGTGACATCTTCAAAAGAAATTACATTACAATAATAGTGAGACACCACAATGAACACCAATAGAATTACACACAGACCACGCTTTAAAACCAGTTACATTATCTTTACGAGTAATCACCAGGTATACAGCATAAGAAAGAATGTTTGCAAATGCCAACATATAAACGAACACTATTGTATAAATGTACATTGTGAAAATAGCATTAAGTTATACAGCTTTTTAATGTTGTTGTTGTTGTTGTTGTTGATGATGTTGTTGTTGTTGTTGTAATGAAATATCAGCTTGCGAAGATCGTCTTATTATTTCTTTTTTTGTTATCACTGAATTAGATACGCTTCCCATAGTAAATTCTAGTTCAGATGAATAGTTAATTTCTCTTTATCAACAGAAATGTAAAAACTAAATCATGAAAATTATAGAATATTGACAATCTTAAAGGAAGCCTGTTCCAAATAACTGCAAACTTTTATTCTAAGCATAAAAGGGATTTTTAGTAATAATCAGGTCAACCTTTTAAAAAAAAAAAAAATAAATAAATATTCTTCACAATATTTTTGGGAATTGGAAAAAAAATGTCAAAACTTTTTCTTTATTAAAATGGGCTTGAACTAAGATTATGCTGGAGGATCATGTAAATAAGTAGAGTTTTAGAACCCTCGTTATGAAAAATTATTTAAAAAGTAACAGTATGACTCATAATATAATCTATTTGAAATTTAATTAAACAAGTTCATTCAATTGTGGTCCAACCAAAAGACAAAACAAAACATATAACAAAATGTTTAGGTTTTCAACACACAGTGAAGTCTGGTTATACCAAATTCAACACCTTAGCACTTTAACAATATCAATTTGTGGACTTCATCAAGAGTCCACTTTGACCATTAAAAATATGGAGTATAATAAATTACAGCTTGCAAGAATTAGAGAAAGAAATACATGTAACCATAAATATATATTTTTTATGATTCAACACATGTTTACCTTTATGTATGTATCCACTGATTTTGATACAACTAAGTCGTATCCATAAATATTATCAGAATCACAGGGCTGTGAGACCGAGGAATAAAAGGCTTCGTATTTTTCAGGATCTCTGTAATGGGTTGGGTTTGCTCCTCTTTTTTTGTCACCTAAATGTTTGTAAGAAAAATATTATGAACAAAATTTGTTACAGTCAGAATGAATCAACAAACCCAATACTGTTTCCTTACAATAAATTATTTTAAAATGCCAGCATTTAGAGCTGGGCATGATTGGCTATAGGGTTGGCTTACGGCGCTAGGACATCCTATTTCAACAGTCTTAGACTTTTCTCTGAAGAAACAGCCTTGAAATGTCCAATTTTGGCTCAGAGAGTGGTTTAAGCTCAAGTATTTAATTGTTGGACAGACAAAAAAAGATCAAAGATAGAAAAAAGAGTGAGGCTGATAGGAAAAGAAAGATAGATGTAGATAGATAGACAGACAGAGAGGAGAGACAGACAGACAGAGAGTGTGGGTCACAAAAACATTATACATTAAGCACAAAGGGATAGAAAGAGCACCTGATTGCTGGCGACATGATTCTCGCAAGAACAGATGGCCACCAGGCTTCAGCCAACGCAGCTGCTTCTGGAACAGAGCTTGAACTTCAATATCATCGAGGTACATGAGCAGCCAGTTTGAGAAAATTAGGTCCAGGCTGTGGAAAAAAAAAGCATCAAAATTTTTTTAATAAACCAGTGTCTCTGAGGATTAAGAAAGTTTCATTTATTAAATTCTACTACAAGAGGAAGGAGAGACCTTTCTCATTGGCCATCCCGATTCCTATCCAAATACAATTTCTGATTTATTTCATCTCTTTGCATATCATTTTCTGTACCTGCAAAAATGCCTTTATTATTCATTGTCTTTCTTGTCAAAATCCTACACCCAAAGTCACAATACACATTATAAGTCAATAAGTATTTTACCTAGCCTGAATATTTTACCCATACTCCTCCACTAAAAAAGATGGCCCTATATTTCAGGCTAAGAAGGAACAATTAAAATTAAAATTCCAAATCATCATTTAACATTTTTTGTCTCGAAATTGTAAACAAAATTTAAATATTTTATCCCAAATGTGTCTTGAAAACAAAATGGAAAAAATTAGAAAATTGTACTTTACTAGGAGAAGAGTTGTGTGTAAACTGACTTAATTTCTCATTAAAAAAAACAACAACAAAAACAAAACAAAAAACAGTGGTACTCAGAACAAAGTTATCTGCACTGGCTAAGGCTGCTACACAGCGCACTGAACACTGGCACAAGTTGATCGCAATGCGAGATTTTAAGGAAGGGCCAAACTCTATCTATATGATATAAGATTTTCAACTTGGTTAAGTCATCCTTTGTGTGGCTCTTGATAAGCATCTAAAAAAAAAACCTTTAAAGACAACATGAAGGACCTAACTAAGCAGGTTTTTTGTAAAACTAAGTAAAATACCTAAAATAGCAACCTTATCAAAGCAACATACTTAAAAGACTAATATTGTAAAAAGTCAGATGCCTTTTAATCAATTTGAGCTTGTAGTAAATACAACAGCACCTTGACTTTCACATTTTCAACTTTTTTAAAATAATTATTATTATACAAATTATCTTATTTATTTTTCTTTGGCTATTTCATAACTTTATGACTGAGAATTTTAGGGACTGCTATTTATTTTTTTTTTATTACAGAAACCTAAGCAAGCCCTTATCCACTTCTCTGCTGTATTTCACATTGTAGTAATTTTGGCAATAAATCTACTGGTTTTCCTTCACCTACCTCTCCTCCGGCTGTTCTAATTTTGTGACATCACCAACGATAAATTCAATGTTTCCCATATGTCCATTGTCTTCCTCATTTTTCTTGAGGAAACTGTCCATAAAATCAACGGCTATCACCTTTTTAGCTGTTTTTGCTAACTCTGATGTAAAACGGCTGTGGAAAAATAAGCGAGGCAAGTAAAATGCATTTTTTGTGGTGTGTGTTAGAACTTGATTTGATTCCAACTTTATCAATATAGCATTAAAGCTGATTTCATTCCTAAAAGTGTAACAAATTTTACCTCCAGCGATGAGCTTGAATTTCTAGACAAAATATATAAAGCAGCTCATAATCAAACTTATTATATTTCAGAGTGAAACATGGACTACTTAGATTCTTAGCAAAGTTTCACTCTGTCCATTGGCAGGGGATGAAAGATTAACGCATATGTTGCTTAGCTGTTAATTCCTCAAAAACATTATTTATTGAAAAGAGATGCATGTTAAAATATGAGCGGTTTAATTATTTTAATGCTATCATTGGCATCAGTTGTCACCAAGTCAATTTGAATTTTACTAAATATCATAGTTCATTAAATGATAACACTTAGTTCTCCCAAAAACTTAAACCATTTGATTTGTTTCATTTCTAATAAGTTTAGGTTTTTTAGTTAGGTTTTTTTTTTTAATACTTGGCAATGTATTGTTCAAATTGCACTGGTTTGAGGAAAGTGTAGAAACATAAAAGTCACAAGACAAAAAATTGCAGGAGGGATTTGTTTCCAACCTAATGGTAGGCCTACTCCAAGTCTATATTTACAAATACCACCACTACAATAATGTGATTCTAAAGTGCAGAATCAAATAGGTTCTATATTTCATTTTTTGTGTGCTAATTTACAAATCAATGTAAATATTTACCCTATGCCTGCTCCCAGCTCAATCACAGCCTTCCCCTTATAGTTTGGAAGATAAGAGAGAATCTCTGGTGTTTCTTCCTTGGTGATTTCGGACGCTGAGGAGTCCAGCATCATCTCTTCCACTGAAGCATCCTTAGAGTGCTCTTTCCAGTACTGTGTCATGGCTGATCTTGCCTCTGAATAAGAAAGGACAGAAAGTAAACCAGAAATGTTTACAATGTATTTAAAAGGAGACAAAAAATCAAATTGATTACATTGATATCTAATCTAGATTTCTAGATCTGACACCTCTTCATCTGTAAAGTGGAATCTATGATATTCAAACAATGTAGCAACAGTGTACAATATGGATTAGCAGTTCCAGATCCAGATTCTAGAAACACATCTACATAGATCTAGATCTAGATGTCAATAGGTAAGTTGTACAGTTTCTGTCCATGCAAATAAAATAGTTTATGTCAGCATGTGTAATTGTGTCCTCATACTAGTCTTGTAGGCATACTAATTTTTTACTTCGGTTCTCGGTAGCCTACTCGGTAGGCCTGGCCGAAATACACGACACTGTGGCACCTTCGCCAACACAAAGAGTCCATCTGGCACTAGACTGGCAGACACCAAATAGACTGTAGAGTCTACCTGGCTGCCACCAAATAAAAACAACAAAAAATAGTTTGAGGCGGCAGACGGCCGCCAGACACTATTTACGCCAACGAGTTTTTTTTTTTTTTTTTTTTTTGCATAGAGAACCTTCACATTGTTTTTAGGGTGAAGTTCCCCAATTCCGAACAAAATGACTAGGCCTACTCTGGTGGCTTAAAAAAATTTAAGGCAGCAGTATCTTGTTACATAATGAAAATGTTTTTAAAGTCTATCCTCGATTATGTTACATTTGCTGTATAAAATTCAAACATTTTTATGTTTTCGAACCTTTGTCGAGTTTTATGTCACACAACAGTAGCGCATAGCAACTCGGCTGTTTCGCGTCTATAGAATATGTCTGGTGACCCACCCAACAGACTGTTATTTTATTGGCGACCGCCACACAGACGCTTGAGTTGCACTGGTGGGTTTATCAGAATAGCGTGCACCGGTACATGAACACGAACTCTACTTTCTTTTTCTATTTCGTAAAAACTTTAGGGAAACCGTTAAGCTTATAGTTCAATCAGTATAATTTTATTCTTAAACTTTGTTAAGACCTCAGCCGAGTTAGGAAAGAGCAAAATATCAAACGCCATGGAAATTTCCGACCTAAAATGAAAGGCACATTACCAAAGAAAAATGTAGCAAATTATAAGTTTTATTTGCCAAAAAAAATATCGTTCCAATGAATTTCCTTACAGAAAATTCAGTATGTGAGAGTGGCGTTCCGAAATACAGCATGAGGTCTAGCCTAATAAACTCCCGAATAAACTCAACGATGGTGATCATAGGCCTAATGATAATGATATGAACAACAACAACAACAACATCAACAATGATGATGATCATCATCATTATTATTTAAAATGCCATAAAATAATACACTATAGGCCTCAGAAGGACTTTTATTATTATTATTATTATTATTATTATTATTATTATTATTATTATTATTATCATCATCAATAGAAGCAAGATATGTGTTCTTACCATGTGATATAAAACAGGAAAATATTTTTTTTCTGATGGGGTAGGCACAAATGCTGAAAAATCCTAAGGCCTAATCTCGAAAGCTATACTGAGTCATACGACTTATCTAGCTAAACTAACAGGTCAAAGTCAGTTGGATGGGAACATTCAACAAGCTATTCCAAACGTTTAAACTGACCTTATCCTGCATAGGCCTACTTGTACGCCATATTAGGCTACAGATTTAAAATCGTTTAGTTATCTATTCTAATATCCTAACAACTGACAGTATTGTCGACATAAAACTGTGACCTTTTCGTGTTTTGTTTTTGTACATGAAGTTATCTAGATACGTGTAGTAACAATATTTAAAAAAAAAAAAAGTAATATCCTATTGAATTGGGGCGAAGGTCAAGTTGTGATTTTAAAATAAGTAAAACTTTATCAGAACTGATTGATTGTATTATTAAGACAATACAATGTACATCTTATATTCATCTTGGTCATACCCCATCTCTCTAACTCTCTCTCTCTCTCTCTCTCTCTCTCTCTCTCTCTCTCTCTCCTTCTTTCTCTTCCTCTTTCCCGGGGGACGCGGTGGCCCTGGAATAAAACATCGGCTTCCGACACAAGAGTTCCGTGGTTCGAGCCCTGGTGATTTCGCTCAATACTGGTTGGGTCGGTTGAAACAGGAGTATCCCCGCCCAGAAAATAAAATTGTCAGAAGTCAGTCTTGGGGTCCGTCCACAACATATCCTATATAGTGCTGATGTTGGACATTAAACCAACTCAACTCAACTCAATTCCCTCTTCCCCCATTAACTTTAACAAAAAAAAAGGATGTAAAATAATGGCGAAGTGAAAGAGGGAATATATATATATAAATTGCAAAAAAAAAAGGATATAAAATAATCGCGAAGGGAAAGAGGGAAGGAGGGAGAGTAGCTCCGTGGCTCTTCATAGTGTAGTAAGGACAATAATAATTATGGCGAAAGGGAAAAAAAGGAAGACAAATATTTCCGTTTCAGTTGTTTTTTTTTGTTTTGTTTTTTTTTTTATCTATATAACAAGATGGATTATCTTTCTTTATAGCTCAAATGCTTCCAAAAAATAGAAGGCCGGATCAACAAATCGACCGCGGTGGAAAAATTTCGAAGCTAAAAAACAACAACAATGATATCTGTTTAAAAAAAATCGTTTCAAAATGGGGGCTGCGCAGAGCAGCATGAAGATGTTCAATAATATAATCTCACTTTGACTTTAACTACTAAATTAATGTGTGTCTACTTCACTGACTGTGCTTCTATTTTTGGAGCCTAGATAGCAGCACTATTTTACACCGCACTCATTTCCATCAGTATAAGAACGGGAAAATTTACCGTTAATCACCATCATCATCATCATCATCATCATCATCATCATCATCATCATCATCATCATCATCATCATCATCATCATCATCATCATCTTCTTCTTCTTTCTCCTCCTTCTCCTCATCATCATCATCCTCCTCATCATCTTTCTCATCTTCCTCATCATCGTCATCCTCAGCAGCAACCGAGTACGCTGGAGGAGTGTGGTTGCAGCCCTATGCTCCTATAGGAGCGAAGAGGATTAAGTCAAGTCAAGTAAGTCACTGGTTAGGTCGGTGTCAGTTTAATGTGAGTGGTTGAGACAGGAGTCATGGTATCCCCGCCCAGCACATAAAATTGTCAGACGTCAGTCTTGGGGCCCGTCCATAACATATCCTGTTGTAGTGCTGATGTTGGACATTAAACCAATTCAACTAAACTCAACCCCCTCTTCCCCCCTTAACTTTAAATAATCGCGAAGGGAAAGAGGGAATATATATAAATTACTTAAACCAAAAAAAAGGATATAAAATAACCGCGAAGGGAAAAGGGGAAGGAGGGAGAGTAGCTCCGTGGCTCTTCATAGTGTATGGACAATAATATGGCGAAAGGGGAAAAAAGGAAGAAAAATATTTCCGTTTCAGTTTTTTTCTTTATAGCTGAAATGCTTCCAAAAATAGAAGGCCGGGTCAACAAATCGACCGTGGTGGAAAAATTTCCAAGCTGGAAAACAACAACAATGATATCTGTTTCAAAAATCGTTTCAAAATGGGGGCTACGCAGCGCATCATGAAGATGTTCAATAATATAATCTCACTTTGACTTTAACTATTAAATTAATGTGTGTCTACTTCACTGACTATACTTCTATTTTTGGAGCCTAGATAGCAGCACTATTTTACACCGCGGTCATTTTCATCAGTAAAAGAACGAGAAAATTTACCGTTAATCACCATCACCACCATCATCATCATCATCATCATCATCATCATCATCAGCATCATCATCATCATCATCATCATCATCATCATCATCATCATCATCATCATCATCCTCTTCTTCTTCCTCCTCCTCCTCCTCCTCTTCTCCTTCCTCCTTCTCCTCCTCCTCATCATCGTCCTCCTCCTCCTACTCATCATCTTCCTCATCATCGTCTACACCGTCATCCTCAGCAGCAACACAGCATTAGGTACAGCAGAATCATCATCATAAAAGGTATCGCATCCCAATCGAGTTGGAAAATCAGTCAAATGGCAAGTTCATTTATCCAAAAATAGCACTTGTAGTCTTAACGGGACACGCAATTTCATAAAAGATACCCTATTAATATCATGTTTAGAGCTTATTTTAGCTCTTTCCAATTCTTAGAATACATATTTAGAATAATCCAAAGCGTCTTGTTACTTTAAAAAATGTTTTTAAATCCATATATGGTTGAACGTGTAGATTTTGAACTTTTAAACTCTATGATTGTGTTCCTAAGTGTAGATGCAATGCTTTGTTTGATAAGCCAAACTGTAAAGTATAACAAAAATCAAGCTCAGCTTATGAATAACTGTATAGCTGAGTCTCGAATCTCTTGTATGTCTTTAAAAATGCGTAAAGAAATGTATCCACTTATCAATTCGCCCTGAAGACAAAGTCAGTATCGTTTTGGTGGCCGCATTCATAATATGCAGATCCATCAGGCCTGGGACTCACCGTTCGCCACTCCCGGCACTGATCCTTTCTTGTTGTTCACCATCCTCTCGATCTAGGTCGTTCACAGATTCAGCTTCGAAAGAGAGTTCAAAGAAGAAAAGATGTCTTTTGATAATTCCCAATAAAAATAGTATTGGTGTAGATCAACTATCTCTAAATACTTGCAGAAAAATAACAATCCAAGTCATATTTCCAAGAAGTGTAGGGAAACTGAGCGGAGCATTTTATTAAGGGAATGTGACTTCACCAAAAGTTATGTAACGTAGCTGGAGTACGTGAGCTCACCTTTAACTTTCAGAAATGGTGCCCGCAGTACGTAATGCTAAATGATGCCACAATTTAGGTAACTAAAAGATAATATGAAGAGCACAAACGAAAGAAAAAAGTATTTACTTTGAACTGGCACTATGGCGCCCTGTCTTCCAACATAGTGGAATAACCTCTCGTGAATTCACATTCCCTATTGCGCTATTTTTTTATTCATTAAAGGAAACATACGGTTATTACTTGGAACTGAGATATAATTTTTAATCTCACACACTCGGTAACACTTCGTTTGACTTGTTTGAAAGATAATGCGAAACAGTTGGTTTTCAACACCCTTTATTTAGGCTACATGATTCTATTACCGCCTGGTAGTCAGACAACAAGTCAACTAAGCGCGTCTCAAACGCCAGATAGTGCAACTGAGTCACCTCGGAACCAGCGCGGGTTTGATGATTGCAAAGGTGAAGAGTATTTTCCACAGGACTCACAGAGTTATTGTGTGTGCGTGTGTATACGTTTATATGTCTCTGTATGAAGGTGGAGTTCCCAGGGCATTTATTATACATCCTTCACTTTATCGCGTGTGACTAGAACCACAAGGGTTAAAATTTTCCTCTTCACCTGGGTGGGTAGTGTCGTGTGTCGTCCTCGCGCCGAGTGGGATATCTCGGTCACTGGATCTTCCTGACATGGACTCATTGGACTCTCGCGCCTCGGGGATGGGGAGCGAATGTCCATGTCTAATTAACTAAGTCTAAGTTCTAGCTTTACCCGCTTGTTTTGTTTTCCCTCCCAACTCAGAATTTGTCAAAGCCCCTTCCGCGCTTATGATATATATGCATTGCACCGTCAGCCAACTTGATATGTAATACATTTAAAAACTACAGCTTAGGATTGCCCATTTCATCTCCACGTATCTTTTTTTATTTGTTAGAAATTATGCTCTCAAATACATCTTGTTGGTAAAAATGGTTGGTAGGCCCCTACACTACATATTGGCCACACGGTGGTTGTAGCATCGCCAAAAGCTACTGTACACGTTATTACATGTACAGTGTAGTCTATCCCACAAATCTAAAGCATCCACGTGCGCGATGTATAAGCTTACATAAAGCCGTCTTCGGTTGTGATCCGTGACTCGTGAGCAGATTTACATTTCTACATACATGTGAAATTCGAGATTTAATAATAGTGAAACCACCCTAATGCTGATTTCGTAACGGCGTCGCGAGACTCGAGCGGTATTAAACTGATGATCGTGGTTTGCCCTACATTCGACACTTGACCAAGGAACGTTCTCGAAAATGTATAAGGCCTACCTGTAAGAGTAACCTTTGAACAACGGAAAAGTATGATAATAAGGCAACTTGAAATTCTAGTGCAGGATCGAACAGCCTTCTACTGGTTTTACCAAGTGGGATGGACCATACGTCTAAATCTGGATGTAAAAATCGATGAGTTGTATATTTCAACGCAGTAGGGTCTAGTGTAGGCCTACTTTTTCACCCTGCTGACATGGTTTTACCCATAGATCAAGTTATACTTCACTTACATTTACACCCACTTGAGTAAATGTGGGCCAGGGTCAAATATGTACATGTTTGTGATAAATTTTCTGTCCTTTTTTAAAGTCAGCTCAAGAAATGGTGATAAAAATCAACGTGGGGCGCTAGGGCCCCAAGGTCGCACGTGATGGGTTTCAGATAGATGTCTCTACTTGCAACAGTTTTTTCCTCTTGGAAACATAGGGAGCGTGCTTGCGCTTGAGTTGAAGCGTTAGCCTCCAATGCACGAGGTCAGAGTGTAGCTCCCCCAAGAGCCACGTTTCTCCCTACTGGCTGTGATAGTGTCAATATGATATGACCGACAGGGTTTCGTCGCCATAATTATAGTAGATCTTCGCTTTCTCCGACCAAAGAAGAAAATACAAATTTAATAATGTGGTTTGTTCCATACCTAAATCAGAGCTCAGAGAGGAGGCGCAGGCGGTTCTGTCTGGAGATGAAGAAAGTTCTATGAAATTTCGTGTCTCTCAGGGCTCTGTGTTAGGTCCCGCTCTGTTTTCTCTATACTCTCAACCACTTTCTCTCGTTCTGATAAATCGCAATGTCAATTACCACCATAAGCTCCATAAATTTGTTAAGATAAAATATATTCCGTCCCTTGTCAATCCTCGTGATATATTATGTATAAAAGATATTTCAACCTGGGTGGCTTTTAACGAACTAAAACTCAACAAAGAAAGACAGAGATCATGTTCATAAGCGGCCAGTCAATAATGTGTGGAGAAGAGATGATTATTTCACATAAATTAAATTGTTTTTAGGCATTTTGATGAATTCAAATATCACTGTCATCAAATTTCTTATCTCAGAAAAACCTGCTGTCTGCAATTAAGACAAATTCGCAAATAACACCTTATTAAATCAGAAAGTGCCAAAAAGTTGGTATCTTCCTTTATTTTATCTAGGTTAGATTATTGTAACTCTTTTAGCCTCAGCTACAGAAACTAAATTGAACCAACTACAGAAAATTCAGAACAACTCTGTTAGACTAGTTAGAAAGATTACTAAAGGAGAGTCCATGACATCAGCATTAAAAGAACTGCTCTGGCTGTCGTTGCGTCAGAGAATTAATTATAAGATAGCATTTATAACTTTCAAATGTCTACATGACCCACAATTTCCTATTGACTTGAAAGAGTTAAAACGTGATTATGTTCCCACGAGAAACCTTTAATCAGCGAGCTCCAACATGCTTGAAAAACCAACAGCATAATGGCCGACCAGCCTTGTCATACCAGAGTGCTGACGTTTGGAACAATCTTCCAGCAGATTTGAACAATTCAGATTCTTTATCAACATTTAAAGCAAAGTTAAGAACATCATACTTTTCCCGACAGGAATTTTGAACTCGGCTGTAATACACTCCAATCTTATCTATTCGCGTATTCATTAGAAGGAAATGGAAGTTTATTGAGTAAACAGGTATATGTATTACACTGATATATTGGTTAAGTAGTGCCCATTATTTTAATTTGGCATACAACTGTTAAGTTCTTAAAATTGTTATAAAAATGCACATGTTTATATAGTATTACACTAATATACTGTTTTACTGATACTAGCATTTAAATTTAGAATATAAAAATCTATATCTAGCTATCTATATGTCTGCCTATCTCTCTCTCTCTCTCTCTCTCTCTCTCTCTCTCTCTCTCTCTCATTTTTTTTTTATTATTATTATTATTAAAATGCGCATTATGTATTTTAATGCAGAGCGATGAGATTAAGTGAGTTTGTGGTAGAGCACTATAGAAATAAAGTTAATTAGTATAGCCAATGACAGTTTGTGGCCTTAACATGCATAGTATTCTCACAGACACAATACCAAATACATGCATGAAGACTGAAAACTGTAGGCACTTACACAAGATAAGGAAGCAACAGACCGCGGTATTTTTACAGCTTAGGTTTAATTGCAAGTAAAATATGATTCGGAACAGAGAAAAATCGGATAAGAATCGGAAAGCAGGCGAAAAAAGAAAGAATAATATTATAATATTCGCTGTATACACAGGCTGAGCTTTATAATAAATCATGATCGTTATACATGTTGTGAAATAAAGTAACTCGTATAAATTGGTTTAATAGCTACAATCATCAAAAAAACCATGGTCATCACAGTGAAAGCAAGTAATTCATATACATTTGTTCACAATTTCAATGACAGAAAAATATACATTAATTGCATTGAAAAAAGAAAGCTTATCGCCGCAAGCTTATTTGCAATTTCATAAACTTATTGGATGGGTTATCACTGAAGAGGTAAAGCCATAAAAATGGATTGTGCATTTTGGATCCAATTCTTAACAAAACTTTTTATAGCACATCTTCAAGACCACGAAGCATGGACTGTCAATAGGTACACTATATTATGGGGTTGAAACCGTGCGCAACTTTCAATTTCCTCGTTCAAAAGATTACCACAATAATTTAACATATACAAATAATTATACAAAATAAAGGCTTCTCGACGCGCCATATAATTCTCAATAGCTTATAAATCACTATATCGTAGATATCCACTTTTCCCCCGTGAGACTGAAAGAGAACGACTATCTGATGCTGAAAAAATGTACAGTATTTAGACCCATGTGGACAAAGATGATTTGCATTACATCTCATTGTGACTTTCTGACATCTCAATGACGTAAACCTCTTGGCAATAGTTGAGGGTAAAGTAGAAAACGGATAAAATCTACGTGTCCAACTTTCGTTTCGCTAGTTTAGGTACACGTCTACATTCATAGACGTAGGCTGGCTAGGTGCACATTACAAATTATGGCTTCGTATTGGTCCTCACCGCAATGGTAAAAAATCTCCTCGTTTTCACTCAAGGACAAGTGGCCGTAGTAAGTATAAACAGAATCACTGTACAAGCCTATAGGCAATGACATTACAGAGTACAACTACTAGTATAATAATAATTATGTTAGCATGCAAAAATGGCACATACGGAACGTTTTGTTTTGATGAGGATCTGTCGGAAGGCTAAGAGCATTCCGATTTGTGCGGGGTGACATGGTGTGAAGTTATGAGCAGGATAAAAACAAGATAACTACAAGTATTTACGCAGCCTAAAATATCTGAGTGGCGAGACAGCGACAACACACCCAGTCAGCAACATGATACACGCACAATACAATGTGTCGTTTTATTGTTGTGATATAAAGACGAAACAACAAAATAAAACCACACGAGTCATATCTTTATGTCTACCACATTTCAAGTAATCCAGAATGGCCCAACCAATCCATTCAAGTACACGTAACACGTTTGGAATTTGGATTTGTCTAATCTTTTATATTTTCATTTAGGTTACCGTTTAATATATATATATATAAACACACACACACAAAACCCAACAAAAACAATACAACCTGGGCCCCCAATTCCGTTGATAAAAATGGTGCTATGAAAGCACAACAGATAAAGATACAAATGTATAATATCCTGTTTGACAGCAATGCTTAATCTCATCACACAATAAGTTACTATGTATAAATACTGGGGCGTTTATAGTGGACCGGATTGAAAACAACCTTCTGGAATTCAACAGAGCACGGTTCCGAATCTGAACATAGTTTCAGCAATGCGAGACAATACCCTCATACAGTTTAGCCAAGTGGGATAAATGGACACGGTGAGTACACGCCAGGATCCATTAAAAAATTTAAATCTTAGAGTTGCCCATCCCAAATAACAACAAACTCACCAGGTTTGACAACTTTGAACAAACTTTAGAAACTATTACGGTACTCTTCAGTCATTATTGTTAGACATGCATGAAGTCGCCATTCTGTTTAGCTACCCCACAGTTAACAAAATCTGTGGGAGGTTGGACTGTAAAGCTCACGAGAATGCAAGCCTTAACATGGAGATCCGTCATATAGTGATTTCACGACCCCTAGACTCAAAACAGCGTAAATCAACAATCTAGACCCTCAAAGTTTATTTTAAAAATCTTGAGACAACATGATAAAAACATTGAAAGGAGATTCTGATCATGGAATTGATTGAAATGGTCGCATGAGCACCGTGAAGAGATAACTGAGGTATGACAGGGTCGATGGGAAACATGGACACAATTTCATTACGGTAGGCTACATGACTTGCTTCGCATAATCACTATCTCTGAAAACGTGGTGTTTCTTGATAGCTGCATGTACTTTAATGAATAAGTTGTGACGTGCATGCAACAGTATTACTGTTTTGCTGATAGCAGAAAAAATGCAGTATGAACCATGCAATGCCACATGCTATGTGTGCGTACAGACATTCTCTATCGTGCATTGTCTCGTTACATACAATTAAAAACAACTTAGAAACGATTTCGTCCATGTCTTCAAAAAATCAACAGAACAAACATACAATTTTTTTTACGGACTATTCAACTTCAGAGAAGAAAATTATACTCCTTACAGTGTTGACATTCAAGTTGTCAGCTAAAAGTATATTCTAGACGTATTATTAAACGAAACGGATCGATGCGTTCAGATTTTAAAAATGGATTTAGATATATTAAGTTTATGCATACTCTTGTTCCAAATTTTAACGACTGGTACTACACGCTCATCTAAATCTGAATTGAAAACAGGTATAAATATATACCGCAATGAAAATAAACCACGATATAACCAGATCTACATTCCACCATTTATACCAATGATAACACCGCACGGACATTATTTAATTCATACGTAAGTTTGAAATTCAGAAGACCAAGTTGAATAATGAAGAGTGCATTGCAATTTGCGATGGTTGAGACCCTGGAATCTTTGGTTACTTAACTTCCTCAGCGTCTAGTGGCTAGCGGATATTGCCGACCAAACGCATGCCTACTGTACTGATTTATACAGTCTACGTCTCTTGCTTCAGGGCACGTTTATTGCGGTCATCACTTGCAACCTCGGACTTCGGAAACGGGGATATCGCAAATATCGATTACCGATATACTAAAAGCATCGGGTTAAAGGCTTTGAAAGAAATAAAAGGGATTGGGTCGAATTTTAAGTAATATACACATGTGTTGGTTGTTCGCTCTTAATGCAATTAACTGCCAAACTTCAATACTCGATCTTTTAGGCACGAGGAAGTTTTTTCATGGTGAATTCTCAACTATCGATTCGGGCATAAAGTTCTACATGTAGTTAATTAGTTTTACGTTTTCTACGCTTCCCATAGAAGTGTACAGTAAACGGCTCAATCTAATGCTATAGTAGACCGAGCTTCCGTCGCTCCAAGTCCTATGGTTATGTGCAAGCGTGCAGACACCCAGCAGCCCTGGTTAAGTAACAGCCTTTAGTAGGGTAGTGGAATAACCTACAGCGGTACAGAGCTTTGGTGACCTGACGTGGTCACTCTGCCCTTTCACGTGAAGTGAAGAGCCCAGCCGTCGCACCGAGGTCGAGAGATGACTCGCGCGGCACGGAGTCCACCACTGGCAGGGGCGGCGCTGGTGAAGGAAACACTCCGTTAGACCGATAAGCAGAGGTCCCGAGCGGAGAGATCCATACACCACCGCGCCTTTCCTTAGAGAGACCACACAATAAAAGTAATTCCTAAAGGAAATTTCCAACAATGGGTCATAGGTATTGCATATTTCTCCTTTCGGCTAGTTTGCAAGGCCAGGAGCTCAAAGCTATCAGTTTACTAAAGAGAGTTTATAAAACTGAAACACAAAGGTTAACTTAGTCTCAGATATATCATACGCATTGATCAAGCCGAACTTGTCACGTTAAAGGACTACATCAAGGTTTTTGGATCCTTTAAATGAGGGATATACTCCTGAGTATTTGCATAGTACATGTATTTGGGAGAGGCAAGTGAATTCTGGCTGGAACTGGAGCGATTCGATCTTTTTTTTTTAAATCACAAGATCCACTTGAGATGATATCATATTCGACCTGAAGCTGGGTGATATGAAATCTTGTATCATTCCAGTGTGAACTGTGGGTCCTTGGACTAATGATGTTTCATTATTGTTTGACCTATGAGTCATATGTGCTTGTATCTCTTTCAGATCGCTTACACAAAGGAAAGAGTGTAGTGATATCAGACTGGCGTCTTGACACGTTAAGTCCACCAAGCAATTTAATGGGCGCCATTAATCGGAACATGGAGACAACTATGTGCCACCTGCATTTTCTTGCAAACAACTGAAACACATTTTTCTCCAGACTTTGGTGAAGCATATATACAAAGTCGCAAGAAAGGGTAAACTTTATATCCCATTAAAAAAGTCCTTACTGGAAGGCACTTTAAGAAGTTCAAAAAGAAGTTGAAAAGTTTATATATTAAGAGAGGAAGACATGTAATGGAACCAATATGCATTCAGACTTTTTTTTTTTAAAAGATTGTGTTTAAAAAAATCTTTTGATAAGATCTGATACACGATGAAACACATAACTAGGATAAAAACTAAAAGTAAATTATGTATTAATATTTATTGCCTTAAATTTTGTTGAAAGCCACATAAACATAACTTTTTTTCTTTCTATTTAATGCATAATAAATGTTCCTCGATTTAAAACTTTTTTAAAGACAGAATAAAGCAACTGCGAAAATAACTGCTTTATTCAAACATACAATCAGGAAATAAAAACGTAGAGTACTCAGCTTTGACCTACATCGTGTTCCCAGAAATAAAAAAAAACCCAGACAAAATGAATATTTTTTTGTCCCAAAGCTTCCCAAAAATTTTTGCTTTTATGAGGAAAAATGGTTCGGTATGAGCACTACCAGTTAAAAAAAAATCATCTATACAAGCTTGAACCCCCCCTCCCCCAAGAAAGTAGCAATATAAATTTCCAATTCTACACTACATTCACTTTATATGTATATTGTTCCCCCCCCCCCCCCTTTCTCATCTTCCAATAAAGGACACAATGAGAGGATGGTAAGGATATTCATATTTCTTCGCCTTTCCCCTCATAGCTGCTTCATGTCGATCACTTTCTGGGTCAGGGTTAGAGGGACTCCCCTGTTAGTACGTTTTTATAACTGCGTTACTGTGTCACAAGAGAAATGCATCCCAATCGGTTACAGGGCATTTGCAATGAGCAACAGTAAGGGAATGAAAAAAAAAAAAAAAGAATGGTGGAATTGTATAAGGAATGAGATTTAAAAAAAATCCATAAAAAACGTTTTTGTTGTTGTAGTTTATGTTTTTCCTTTTGCTCGCTTTATGTCCCCCTTTAATGACAAGAATTATCAAAACCTTTAGCATTGCTCAGTAATTGTGTGCTGGCAGTGTTGCTCGATGAGCTAAGCAAAACCTTGAGCAGCGCTCTCTCAGAGCTTCCAACTATGGCACAGTGACACAACTCTCGGTGAAATCATATATTCCTTTTTGCCATACGTTCAGCCATAGCTAAATAGGTCCACCCTTCACTGAAGATAAGACGCACTAACGGGTGCTGCGCAGTAATGCTAGCCAGTTATGGTAGCCTGAAGTTCATTGTGGAGATACAGGATGAGCAGGATGATAAGTTTATATACAGGGCAGATGAATACAAGATAGCCTACCAACAAATCTGAAAATGGCAAAACAAAGAATGAGACAGGCAAATAGTTGAAGAATGGTTTGAACATCACAGTAACAGCGGTCAAGGAAGATTTTCCCCACATCACATTTTGATCTCAGCGTGGTACACAAATACAAATTTTAGTGCCAAAAGATCAAAGAATTCAGTGTGAAATAAAAAAAAATTAGGATTCTTAATACATAATGAACAAAGACATAGATCTAGGCCTACATGTTTTTTTGTTTAAAAACTACACCTAATTATCACAAAAATTCAGAAAAAACAATCTTAGGTAATACATGCACAAAAAAGACAGTAAAATATAAAACCATTGTATATATCAAATGAAAACAAAAAGCAAAAACAAATGTACTTGAGCAAAATAGAGTAATGAAAATTTATACAGATAAATGGAAATTGATTTCAAACAATTCAAATGAAAATAAAATAGCTCTAGTTGAGACTGCACATTTCTAATAATCCTCACACACACACATACAAGGTATGACAAAATACACTGTGCAGACATTTCCTCTACCGACCCAGAAAAGGCACAAACCTGATCCTTTTAAAAAAAAAGACCAATTTATAAGACAGTGCCATCCATATTTACCCCATTTTTTTTCTAAAATTCATATGTAAATAAAAAGGAAAGTAGTATTCATATTTTGCACGCATAAAGAAAACATTTAGTTTTTAAAGTACAAGAAACAAAAACAAAACAAAAACAAAACAAAAATCAAAGAACGAGCTATGATAACTTGAAATCTTATCATGTGCCTCACCAGTAAGTGACACCATGTTTGCAGCCAGTTGTGAGTGAGCTTGTGTTATATTTTACCAACAATTTTCAAAATGCAACAAATGTTAGTTTTATTTAATACAACTGAAATATAGAGAAGGGCGAGATTAAACTGCAGGGGGAACAAGAAAAAAACCAATTGAAACAATTCATAAATGCCATAATGCGAATATACATCAGAAAATAGTTAACATTGCTGTTACATATTATGGTATAAATGTATAAAAGCATGGGCAAGTCATGGTGCTGTCTTTAAGACTCAAACATGAGGAATGAGACAAGGTTTATTTACCATGGATTATTTAGTGTCCCTCTGTATGGTCAAAGAGTACACTCAAATTTTCAACTTTTGCTTGATATTGCATTATTGGTGAGTATAACATTCATAATGTCCAATCATTTTCTCAGATGAAACGGACAGTATTTTCTATATGCTAGTAAGAGTAACAAAAAAAAGTTTACCGAGATAACACGGCTAAAACAAGCATTACAAAATTTATCAGCTTTTAAACTATAAAGGGCGTTGTTCAGTTGGTTTAAAATCCAACATCTGCACTATATAGGCTATATTGTAGATGGACCCCAAGACTGACGTTGACAATTTTATGTGCTGTCACACACGAGACAGGGCGTGGATGCCATGACTCCTGTCTCAGCTGGTCACCTTTTGCGTCGGAAGCTGATGGCCAGGGCTACCACACCCCACCCGCAGTAGAGGGCAAACTGTGTACCTATTTATTCAACAAATATGACGTACAGTTATGTCTAACTTTCACAAAGTCTGATATTTAAAATTTCAAAAGAAAAGTTTAGACTTCAAAAAAATTCTGGGACTTTTTTTTTTTAAAGATAGAATAGTATTTAACCACTTCAACTTCTCTATAGAAATGTCAAGAAAGCAGTGGCCACTATGAAAGTTTAAAAAAACATGATGACGATAAAGATGACTATCATGATAATATACAGTGCAAAAGATTGGTCCTAGATATGGTACTCCTCTCTAGATAATGCATATGAAAAAATAGCATCTTATTGATTACACATGAAATCAAAAGAGTAAAGGGATGGAATTATCAAGGTCACTTGTCAACATACAGATTTGACAGAAAAAAGCAAAAAATGTGACAAACTTAGCGCGAATTGGAATTAAAAGGGTAAAAAGTCGCTGCCATATTTGCTGGATGAAACTGGAAGGAGAGAGAGAGTGGGGGGACAATATACATATAAAGTGATTAGAGAATTGGAAACTTCTATTGCTATGATGATCTTAAAAGATAAGTGAAAAAAATAAAAAAATAGAATAAAAAGAAGACCGGGGGAGAGCAGCAAAAAGTGTCCACTTGTAAATGTTGATCTAAATTTATAAATTGAAGAAAAAAAATGAACGGATCATCAAAAAAACCTTTGTTTAAGCTGGCTAAAGACGAGTTGCGAAATTGGAATTGAAACACAAAACATGGTATAGAACAGCAATAAATATAGACTTATCCAACTTATCCTTTCTTTGTACTATGCAAAACCCATGTGTGACAGAAGTGAAAATGTCTAAGAGTAGCTTAATAAATAAATAGCCTTATGATGAAACAAACAGAACTTCGATGTAGTATGGATTTAAGTAACTTGAAGGCTAGATGACATCAAATTGAGGAGGTCACTTGCAAAAGTACTAAGCCACTTTAAGGTAACAATTAAGTTAATGCCCTTGGGTTAATTTTTATGGAGTTTAGGAGGTCCTCGAATAGAATTTAAACCTTTCAAGGCAGAAACTGGATCAAAAGGTACTACGTCAGCAACCAATCAGTTTAAAGATTATTGACATGGTTTAATTTTCTAACCAATGATAGGCTTTCTTTTATTAGGACTATGCTTTTCATCCAACATGGCTGATGCAGATGATAGCTTCGCTGAAATTGCTGAACGAGCTACAAAACTAGGATTAGATTTAGTTCTAGGTGATATATAACTTCTGCTTCTCCACTTGACAATATCAACCAACAAAAAGTACCAAGTCATTATTGTAAATCTAGTTAATATGGGATTTAAGCGTTCCAGCTCTATCTACATTATACATTGTTTTATTTTGTATTGGCTTATGTCTTTACTTTTTCAAGACTTGAACCACATACGTTCACTAGCACATGAACGTGATCAATGGAGATCATTCATCAAGCACATTGCAGAGATTGCTGAGGCGTCCCGATCTGATGACCAGGATGCGAAAGGCAAATAAGTCAAGTAAGTCAAGTTATGGTTTTATTTTGTGTTTGCTTATAATGTCTTTACAACAGTAGGGCCCATTATTGTATCAAATATTATTGCAACTCAGTTTAAGTGCCACCAAACTTTTCAAGACTCAGCCTGTTGCTTGCTTAGTTATATAATTAAAAAGTGACACTGAAATTTGATGAAATATTAATGTGGATCATTTACTCTTTAAATTTCATCTCCGAACAATTAAAATGCAGTAAATCAGTAATCAAAGTCCATCGCCTTACTTTTTTCTATCAATACCAGGATTGGTCCAAAACCACCCATTCGCCACAACTGCAGACATACAAAGAAAGCTGTGCACAGGTGCTGTGAAGTAACTGCCAATGATTTAGGTTCCTTGAATGGCGACTTCTAGTCACAGGCAAAGAAGATTGACCAGAACAACTTCATCCTAAAATACTTGGTTATTTCAAAGAAGAAGACCACTAGGCCCCAAAGTCGAAGAGAAGCCTGCACCAGCAACGAATGCGAGACTTCATTCTTTGTACCCAATTGTTCCAAAGAAAAAGTCATGGTCTGCAGGGATTTTTTCCACCAAAAACGGGCGCTCGTTTTTTGTGTGAACGGCTCCGGAACCAAATAGAGAGTAAGTCGACCAGGCTAAAAGGCAAGCGTTTATGACACCTTCCTACAATTTCAACATTAATGGATCCTCTCAAAAACTGCAACACAAGTGAGAGAATGTTTGAAATTTGTTTCACAAACAACCAAAAAGGTACTAAGTCACTTGTCACTTTCAAAAAGGACTAAGTTGAAACTTCATTTGAAAATTAAAAAAAAAACAACAGGGAAATTTGTCACTATAATAATACGCGTACATGTATCTTTCTTATGGTTGGCACAAAACATACAGAAAATTTCAAAACAAATGAATAACAGGCAAATTCATAACAGAAAATGACAATTTAAAAAAAAAACAACAAATATACTTGACTTAGTTCCTTTTGCAAGTGAACCCCTCATTTCTTGATCCCATGATGTAACTAACTATCATAATACGTTATGGAACAAATCGATAAATATAGCCAGCGTATATCAATACTTTAATAAACATATCCACAAAGTTGTTCACAGCAAGAGCTGAACAATTTTAAGAGAGACTCGTAACAGTAGTTTCAAGTCTGTAGCCTACAGCCTGCCTGGCACTGACAGGCACACATGGCGACGCCCTGTCCCTTACAGGCAAACTTGCCTTCATCATAAACAGACACTGTTACATGTTGCTGAGTCCAGGAACAAACTTTATAGACCATACATGCTTATTTATGTGTAACATGTAAGACAAGCCCATTTCTCAAGATAAATTGTCAAACAATCTGCCCTAAACACATCCATTCAATTGTGATGTGTGAAATACGATGACCGGTTTCCTTCACTCTTAAGAGAAAGGAATTTGCCTCAAAATGAATGTATACTTTCATAGAAAGAATCTCAATATGGACAAATTTAAGTTTTGTAACTAGGATTTACCTGACAAGAATACAATTTTGAATTTGTTATTGATCCCACTCTACAATAATGAAGAAACAAATATGAATATAATGGATCTTACTCAAACTACAAATGAAGTGTGCAATTTATGTGACTGTCACTTCTATATAAATGGATATTATGCAGTAGTACACGAATATAAAATATTTGAAATTGTGTTATCTCTCTCATTTACAGCGGCTGACAGGTCTTAGCTATACATGTATCAACATACCAGCCTTTTCATTCGAGCACAAAAAAGTATAAATTAAATGTAACATAAATATAATGATAATAGGAACTTTTTGTTTAAATCAAGATAATCATGTTCATTTTGATACAAAAAATTGTCATGAAGAAATCAAATTTCCAACACTTATTTTAAGAATACAGTCACCCTAAATAGAAGAGAATTTAAAGAGCCGTCAATTGACTAGAGCAAACAGAATTTAATTTTTGAACATACAAAAAAGTACTATGTTAACAAAGAACCGAAATCTCGATTGGCAAATGCGTATATGGATAAGAAATGGCCACAGCCATCTCTCCGAGACTGATAATTTCAAGGGAAAAACTCACAAAAAAGAAAAATAGAGGAAAAAAAAACAAATAGCAGTCCTACAATTTTTCTACTAAAAATTTTCTTGTATTTACCTAAATGCATACATCTGGCAAGTGCTAAGGCATACAAATAAAAAAAAAATAGTATTGGATTAGAAGTATGGGGACACACAAAATGAACAAGTTTTGTTTTTTTCATGAACAGACCAGAGTGCAACATGAGGCAGTCCTTCCAAATCACCTTTTGAATGCAGCTGTTCTTGAGCCTGTTGAAATATTGCACTTCAAAAGCCAAAAAATACTAACGATGACACATTCTCATAGATGCCTTATCTTTTAAATATCACCACAGGTTCTGAGAATATTTGCACACAAATTAATAGTCCAAGCAATATTTTAAAAGAATGCTCCTTGAATATTGCTCCATAGCAAAATTTGAAGATAACTCAAATCAAGATTTATTTTTTATGCAAAAAAAAATAAAATAAAGGAAAAGCAAAAGTATCCAACAATGTGTTGTTTTGAATTAGAAACATTTTGCAATAAATTAATCTTTCTCCAGATTCAACCATCAATAGTTCAGGTTTTGGTTTTTCACTCCTCTCTCACAAAACACCACTGGGCTAATCCTTGGTCAATTTGAAGATCCATGAAGGCAGGACCACACACTCTCAAACTGACAAACTTTTGAAATGGATTTAAATATTAACGTAGGTTCTTTGCATGATAATAGGAACAGTAAACTAAGTTTTCTTTGCACACTCTTCTTTGTATTTGAATCCCACTGGAGAGGAAATTTTAAGTACATGTCATTTGCTCAGAACAAAAGGCCTCTATGAGCCCTGGTTTCTTCAATGTCCTATCATTGACAGGGAAATTGTTAGCTGTGTTAGAGCTGGTTGTAGGGGGGCACTGTCTGTGTTAGAGCTGGTTGTAGGGGGGACACTGTCTGGAGCCAGGCTGGGGGCTGTGTTAGAGCTGGTTGTAGGGGGGACACTGTCTGGAGCCAGGCTGGGGCTGTGTTAGAGCTGGTTGTAGGGGGGACACTGTCTGTGTTAGAGCTGGTTGTAGGGGGGACACTGTCTGTGTTAGAGCTGGTTGTAGGGGGGACACTGTCTGTGTTAGAGCTGGTTGTAGGGGGGACACTGTCTGTGTTAGAGCTGGTTGTAGGGGGGACAATGTCTGTGTTAGAGCTGGTTGTAGGGGGGACACTGGAGGTTCTCGACACTGGTCGCGGGAGCGTCGCCACTGGGTGTCACTGTGGGGGCTGGGGGGTCCTGTGTCGTGGCAATCATCTGTGGAGACACAGACACAACTCGTCAGTTTAGAACATGTAGTATACAACCTTTCAACACACAAACAAGTCCTGAGTCCAAAGATCTTGTACACACACAAAAAGGCAGATTTGCGATACAAAATTCAATTGGTCTTAGCACAGCTGATCTGAGAACATCCTCGGTAACAAAAAGTAAACAGTAGCAGAATTCTATAACACTAATTTCAAGAGATAATTACGAAACTAGAGTTTATACAAATTTATAGATTAACATTACTAAGATATGCGAGTAAATTTAGAAACGTCTCATTGTTCTTTTTCTCAAATTTAAAGAATGGGGCTGCCACTCAAGTTCGATGAAATGCACTGATTTTCAGCACGTGGGTCTGGGGGTCCAACAGCCCCCTGAAACTGAAGAAATTTATAATTTCAGCCCCTTAAATATGCTCAGAGAAGTTTGGAGACCAGATGCACAGTGCTTTCCCTTTTACATCAATTTTCACAATCGAATCAACATCACTCAATGGGATCGATTTTCACAACTACTTTTCCTTCTAGCCACTTAAAGCCACACAAATTGGCACATCCTGGCTTTGAATCCTCTTTCTTTATTTCGTTCTTATCACAACATCGCAAAATGAACCGATAATCAACGCTTGAATGACCCAGACCTCTGATCATTTTCAACGGAATTTTTACTGGAGTAAAAGTCTTCAGCAGTTTCAAATTTCACGGTAAATTGCCAAATCGCCTGAAAGAACCTAAAAATAGACCACTGCGAAAGGATCTAAAGTCTACATCAAATCATTCGCCAAAAAATTAGTGAGTCTCAGCTTAAGATATTTTTGTGATTTAGATAGATGCAAACGAATTCATTTTTTATTTTAAAATACAAATAACTGTTTCTGTTGAGTCATTCATATCATACTCTATCATTGGAGTAGTATCAAATGGTCGCACCTTCATTTAAAGCCTATTAATACTATATTCTGCAGCCTGAACTTATATCCCCATTTCAGTTTTTTCTACTATAAAACAATTGTTTTAGCTCAATAAAAACTGAAGAGATACAATTAATGGCAAACATGGTGAATCAGGCACAAGTTGCTTATATACGTTTTTTTGACATATAGCTCTCTAAACATAGATAATCTACACAGCATTGACTTTTGTCATTTTTAAATACAAAGGACTATCTCCGGTTCAAAAAATGATAAGTTACAATTTTGTTTCAACGTCTTAGAGTGCATTTGATGCTTCATACCATACTATACATAACTAAAAAATTGCTAATTCTGACTTGTGCCTGAATCACCCCCGTTGCTTCACAAATGTATTCTGTTCTCACTTGAAAGTGTCTTGTGTTTGGGTCCCAGTGGTAGTACGGGTATGATGGAGCCCATGACATGTTGCCCTCTGTGTGAACGTCATCATTCTCATCTCGAATCTCAACACGACCAAAAACACTTTCTTCATAGGAAGGTGGGGCTGAACAAAAACAAAAGAATTAACAATGTTTTGTCTAGAAAATAGAATTGTACCTAGCTTGTAGACTACATAAGTTTTGACAAATTAGATAATTTTCTCTTTGCTTTATAAGTAAAAAACAGATGACACATACTTCCAACATAAGATTTACATGGTTCACAAAAAGCATTTGAAGATATCACACTCCATAAGCTGTATCAATATCTTTTTTCAAAAAACATGTGAGTGTATATTGTGGACAGGCCTCAAGACTAACGTCTGATTATTTTATGTACTGCCACACACGGAGCTGTGCGAGGAGACCAGGCAGAGGGACATGTACCAAAATGAAGAGAAGAAACCTTTTTATTATAGCACTCTCACATTGACAGTCATGATAACTATTAACCCATAGCCGCTTTATTTTTTATTAACAAATGATATTTATCTAGCCAGACCTACGCTCTACTCCCCAACAAAAAATAAAAACAAACCGAAATTTAAAAAAAAATCCAGTCTCTCAGTCTCTCAATGACATTTGATTTTCGAATCCAGGCATAGCGATCATCTGGGCTGGTTACTAATCGCTTAATAATCTTGAAATTTCAAACCATTCAATAACTGAACAATTCAATGTGCCATTTAATTTTCATCAAGTATAATTCCTTTTTCGACAATGATAATGAATTTTTATAAACCCAATTCTTTTGGGAATATAATTTGATTTTGAAGTTTTATATAAAGGAAAGTGGACAAAAATGAAACAAAGTATGGCTGCCTTGGTGGTGGTTAAATGTAGTCTAATCGTCACCTCATAACAGCTTTGCTCTTTCTCCATTGAAAGTAAGAAAGTGGAATAAAACTGTTCTAAAGTGATGTAATAGTCAAACAAGGCAACTTCAGACACTTAGATCACTCACGTTCCTGGTACGGGGGAGGGGCGAGCTCATTGGGCGGGGCTGAGGGACAGGTGGAGATGAAGTCGGTCTGCTCGTTGACTACATCGCTGAAAGCAGGGGGCGCTGTGCTCATGTCCTGCAGGGGTATACTGCCGATGATCACCTCGCGCTCAACCTTGATCTGAGACCACCGCAACTGGGGGGCCATCTAAAGACACAGGCGAAAGTGTTACTTGCGTGATGCATTGTTAACCCATACACTGTGATTAGCTGGTTCCTTAAAGCCCACCCTAAGACTAATCCTGCCACACAGAGACAGTGCTGAGATACCAGAGCTTCTGTCTAGGCCACTCAAATTATACTGACACCAACTCAACCAAAAATTTGGCTGAGCGTAAGTTTTGAACCAGATACATTCGGATTATCAGGCCAGCACTATCAGTGTTATCCAAATATACCTAACAATTTAGTTTCTGTTCATTAATCCATGGACATATATCTTTACAAGCCTGCACAGACACCATAACTCGAGTCCCCTTCTCCCTAATCAAGCAGCCTCTGAATCAGTGATTTGTGAAATGAGATTTCAATGTATAAAAACACCTTGAGCCAAGTATTCTGCAACATGGCGATTCATTTATAACCAGCATTATGATTACATTAAAATAATTGTTATTATTATTACTATTATTATTATTATTATTATTATTATTATTATTATTATTATTATTATTATTATTATTATTATTATTATCATTATTATTATTATATTATTATTATTATTATTATTATTATTACTATTATCATTATTATTATTTATTTTATTAACATCAGTATAGTTATTATTGTTTACTCACAAACACAAAGTATGAAATCTCGATGATCCCGCAGCCGTCGAGGCGTGACGGGGGCAGCGCGGGCACACACACCGACCGACTCAGGTGACCCTCTGACCGCCGCTTCACGCTGAACTGGCCAGTGAACAGCGGGTAGCTGTCCGTCTTGGTGTGGAACTTGGGCTGGCCCGATGAGAAAACGCTGTCGGAATAGCCTGTGTAGCGCACCACCTGTGATAAAACAACAGAACAACAATTAAAAGCATAATCATTAAAGCATAAAAAAAAACACACACACAAAAAATACAAATGTATGAGGATTGTGATTTGTACTAGTGAGAGACTTTAATTTTGTTATGTAAACAATATTACGAACAATTTGAAACCATTCCATACAAAATAAGTGTAACATCTCGCTTGGATAAACTACAATCTTAAGTGTGATTTACATCTTCTGTTCACCTGCTGCATGTTATTAGGGGCCCTTAGAGTCCAAAATTTAAAGAAAAATTCCTGATATTGATATGGATAGATGACAAAAACTGCTTATGAGTGTATTTTACAGTAATGAGATTTGTCTTCAGATTTGGCAGCTAATCAATTTATGCTTTTATTTCTATTTCAGCAACACCAAAAAACAACAACATAAAAATACAAAAGCTGATACTTGATATTGATGGTATTAGATATTTTCAAGAATACAGGCACGATACAATATATAGTTACCATTATCTAGTACTTAGTACAGATACATTATTTGCTACAACCTTTTGTTACATGTAGCTATTGGCAGTTCACAGGATAATTATTTGTTTAAAATGCATGATGAGTTGAAACTTGTTGATATCTTTAAAAATTCAGTCTTATTTGAACAGTTTCTGACAGAAATTTAGAAAAGCAAATAAGAGTTGAATGTTCAGGTTACTTTAATAGATATGTTTTCTTTGAGGAAAAAAACAAACAAAAAACGAAGAATCGAAAAACCAAAACATTATGTTGGAATTTATAAGCAAAAAAACAAAAAAATCAAACTGCTGTGACTCTAATGCATAAGTCTAGATCCCTACCTGCCGCAGTTCAAGCTCCAAGCCTGAGATCTCCGAGTCTGAGTTGTTTTTGATGTCCACTGTGAAAGCCATTGGTTCCCCCGGCACAAAGCCAGTCTTGTTGACTGTCATGCGAGCCTGGACGGTGCCAGACGTGCAGCAGCACCCGTCGATCGTCTGTTCCTGCTCGCCCCACACAGGCATCTGGGAACAGAGACACAAGGGCATGGCGATCAATACACGGAGAATTAAGGAAAATGGAAACATTAAAAAAAAAAAAAAAAAAAAAACATTTGAAGCCATGTGGAGGAATCATAGGCCTTTCAAATTGAAGAGAAAGACTGACACCAGCAACATTACTAAAAAGTGTGCAGCGGGGTTGACATTATCGGCATTCAAAGCTTCCGTTTTGTGTTTTTTGACACTTGAATATTGTCACATCTAAAATTCATGAACAGTGAACCACAAATCAATATATTCCCACTAAGAAGACTAAACAACTTTTAGGAACATTTGAAATAAATACGACAAGTAGCATCCGTTTATTTTGAAAGCAACCAACAAAAAAACAAACAAACACATCAGTTGATGCAAACCGAAAACTGTTTATTATCTAGACCTGATAAAACCACCAGCAGAGTAATTAAACAAGCGTTTCAGTTTAAACTTAATTTACTAAAAGTGCTATACCCTATTTTTTTATTCTAGTAATCGACAAGAGTGGATTAATTTCACTAAATTAATCAAAGAACAGCCAAAGCTAAACGATATGTCCATATCTCTGGGGAAAGTCTTTAAGTCAGGTAAGAAAAGTTAAATGTCAAATGAAAGCAGAAAGCACTCACTCCTGAGGTAGGCTCAAAGTTAAGGTCCAGGTGGTGTATGACGGTGAACGCTCTCTTCGTGTGCTCGTCAAACTTCCACGGCCGGTTGATGGTGGCCTTGCAGAAGTACCTGACATAGCCGCGCCGGCCCTCGAATGACGACGGCAGGTTCTGGCTCAGATTAAGGCTGAACGGGTAGCTGTGAAGGCCGGCTGGATGCTCACTGGTGGTGCTGCCTGGAGAGAGGTCAGGGTCGAATTGCCATGGTCAATATTGCTCATCAAATGATGTATTTATAGTAGTTTAAAGAAAGATGGTTTGTCATTGGTTGAGCCATTAAGGGAAAAGTGATTTAAATAAAACTATAGTTTGGTGAGAAGCAATTTCCAAGAAATTAATCTTATATTAACTTTCAATAGACTTAATAAAAGCAGGAAAAAAAGACCAGAGTAACCGCAAAAGAACAAAAAGATAATAATTGCAGTAGTATGTATACATTCAACAATAAAATATATCAAAATAAAATAAGAAAAAAAATTACAATATAATATGGACTGTTCTTATCATAGCAATTAAGAGCTTACAGCAAGAAAAATGAACACAAAAAAATCACACATGTACATATGGTGAAAAAATCGGCCCAAGATCAAGCGATGTACTCAAATAAAGCGAACAAGCATGCAACAAACTAGAATTATATTGAGATACAGAAGATATCTTAATACATGTATATGTGATACAAAACAAAAGATGTTATTAAAAGGAGAAAAATTATCAAAGTTATAAATCCTGCTTGAGGAGAAAGCGAACTTAAAAATGTTTTTTAAAGAGTTTGACACTTTCGCTTACCTGTACCAAATAAATTGATTGTTTCATTTATGTAGTTCTCTGTAGCTTTGTAGTCCGTTTTGCTTCTTCCTCGCTTCACCTCCCAATGGGATTTTGCCCTGCCCTCGAAGTAGAGTTGTAAACCTGAGACACAAAAGGGTACAAGTCACAGAGTTGTGAATCTCAAACAAGGGCTCAAGCTACATAGTTGTAAACTTGAGACAAACAAGGGCTCGAAATACAAAGTTGTAAACTTAAGACAAACGATGACACAAGTTGCATAATCGTAAACTTGAGATAAACGAAGACACAAGTTACAGAGTTTTAAACTTGAGACAAACGAGGACACAGGTTACAGAGTTGTAAACTTACGACAAACGAGGATACAAGTTACATAGTTGTAAACTTGAAACAAAAAAGAGCTCAAGCTACAGAGTTGTAAACCAGGGACATACAAGGGTGTCAGTTAGAAAGTTGTAAACCTGAGACAAGCAAGGGTTCAAGTATCAATATTCTTAACCTGACACAAATAATAGAGAATGGGCGTTGGTATAGAAATTAATTGAATTCAACATATAGCCCAGCAGTTAGCACCGACATCCACATATATTTTAACATGTCAGTGCAAACACACACAATACAAACAGTAAAAAATTTCGGAAATTATTCCTGTCCCTAAAAAGTCACGTGTCACACAAATGAACGTGTTGCTCTTACATATGTTGTTTTTAAAAGGTTTTCAAATATTGGTATTGAGATATGTCTTAACAGATACAAATGAACAGCTTGATATTTTTCAGTTTGTCTATAAAGAAAGAAGAAATGTTGCATATGCTATGTTAAAGTTTTTAGTCTATACTATCCTTAAACATCTTGAGACACCCTGATTTTTTGCCTGAAGTTCATTCGTTTTTTCGTCTCCTTTTAATACTTTCCAGCCCCATCTTATGATCAAGAAGTTGTATGACTTGCATGTTGATGTCCGTGTTATTGCTTGTATTTTTTATATTCTTACTTTAATATCACAATATGTTCATATAAATGGTGTTAAATAAAAAGTATTATCACAACCACAAGGCTGTGTGCTTTCACCAGTTTCATAGACTGCCTAAACCAATGACTACCAGACACAAGGCACAAACACACGCCTAATTCAATTTTCTGACGACTCTTGCTTAATCCGAACGACAGAAAACACGGAAAGAAATTTAAAAATTTGTGTCATGGTGTGACACTAACTTTTTAAAATTGGAACACTAGTAAAACAAAATAGTTGATTTTTTTTAAATTTTAGGCTAAATGAGGCACCTGCTTTTACACCGTTAAAAATAAAAGATGCACAAGTTGAAGTTGTTGACACATACAAATATCTCGGCCTCATCATTGATTGTAAACTTTCGTTTACCACACATATTGAAATCCTGATTAAAAAAGCTAATCAACGGCTGTACTCTTTAAGAAATTTTAAGTCTTTCAATGTCAACTATTATATCATGATATTGTTTTATGTCTCCTTAATCCAACGCTCAATATTTTAGGAATTACATGTGTAAAAGGAAACCTTTAAAAAAAAAACCACCCTCAAAGAGTAGGCAAAAGAAAAATGAACGCTTTCCAAATTAATGGCTGTGAATTACCCCTTCCAAGACATGTAGGTTTTACAAGTAATGGATAAAGCACAATGTAAAGAGGTGTGTTTTTCAAAATAATAATTATGAATGTGTTATAGTACCCCCGGTAAATGGTTTAAACAGTGTTACACACGTATGTAAAATATTTATTTTATTACTACTATTTTTCACATAAAATTTTGTATTAATGCTGTTAAATTGAAAATATATGTTTATATGCGACCAAAGAAAAATTCGGGAAAATAAAGGCGTATCTTATCTTATCTTATCTTAAGTCACAAACTACAAAGCAAGCAAACCAAAACAATAAAATAAATGAAATGCCCCACCTCTTAAGACTGAAATTGCACGAAAGGTCAAAGGTACTCTGTATATTCAGTAAGTGTCAAAACATACTTCGAAAACAGATTATGTCAAACCTCCTACATAATATTTGTTACTTATACTTTCGTCCATGTCTTATCCTGCTTTATTTAAGAATTAAGCGAGTGCCTCAGCACTGTTGTTTACGCTGTGAAATTCAACTGACGATAGAATATCTATATAAAAAACAACAGCTTCGAACCAGAACTGCGGTAAATGAGTCGCGCACTCTGTAGATGACAAGAATCGATTACAAATGCACAAACAAGTGACAGGGAACTCTGCAAGACGCAGCATGTAACGCACAGATGTCTCACTTAAGTGCATGTTTGACTTTGAAGAACTGGAAAAACTACCAAGCAGTCAGTGGACTACAGTCACGGAAGAGTGAGGGGAAAAAAAGAGAGAAAGAAAGAGAGAGAGAGAGAGAGAGAGAGAGAGAGAGAGAGAGAGAGAGAGAGAGAGCAGAGAGGGTAGATTAGACCTTCTCTCTTGTGTGCCGGCATAGAACAAAGAGTGAGATAGTGAGAGAGAGAGAAAAAGAGAGGATGCCTGCGTATGCGTTAGAGGAAGAGAGAGAGAGAGAGAGAGAGAGAGAGAGAGAGAGAGAGAGAGAGAGAGAGAGAGAGGGGGGCGAACAGACTTCATCAAACAAAGTGAGGAAGACAACAACAACAACAACAAACAAAAAATCAGTACTAAAGCTTCAACTATAGATAATTCTTAACTGCCATGTCGCACTCAAAACCACACGCTCAATTGAATTAAAAAAACAACAATTTTGACAGTGCGTCAACATGAGACATCGGTTCATTTCTACTGCACTATCTATTAGTACCTATCACTAACGCAGCTAACATAAAGCCACTTTGTATTGATTGTACAGCCGATGGAGAATTGACAATAACATATGTAAAACTGTCTGTGTCGTGGGCTGGCTAATACATATGCACTGTGGTGAGTCCACCGACGCACCGTCATTATTTCATTATGAGCTAAAAAAGCGTGTCTAGTGGTGTAACGGTTTAATTTGCGGTATTGAACAGTAATGAACACCCGACACAAAAGCTTTATACCTGTGAACAGCCCGGCGCTTGGACAAAGGAGCCGGCACTGTAGCAATATTAACAAACTAATGTGCACCACTTTGCTCCGCTATTGGTACACGAAGCGGAGTAATAACTTCATGATGCACCTCTCTCAGCCAAAAACTTGGTATGTGTCTAAAGGCAGTGGCTTAAAGAAGACATAACTACTAAAAAAACAAACAAATAAAGCATTAGAACGTTCAATATTTCCTCTACTTAAACTGTGATACAAAGTCTACATTCCTTACACTCTTTACTATCATGACAGTACGTGATAACAAACAAAACGAAATAATAAAAAGACATAATTATAATAATGACAACAAAAAGCTCTTAACAAGTAAAACATCAACAAAAACGAATTTTTAACAAAACGCTACATAATAATCCAACTTTTGACATTAAATTCAAGTGACAAAGCTATTTTTTCTTCGAATTTCACGCCATACCCAAATGTAAGAGAGAGGCAACCTCATCTTGTTGAAATTATCCATTAGCCCCTGGCAAATCAGTTTACAAATATCATTTGCATTGTCTACAGGGCGTAATTTTAGTCAAATGGGGCTGACCTCTTCCTTACAGAAGTCACGTGATGCTTGTTAGTCGGCTGGTGCGAAAAGATATATTAAAATAGGTCTATGCTCTAGTCCAATCAACAGATTGTTTATAAAAACACATACAACTATCTCATTTTTGTTTTGTTTTAATTGACAGAGGTCATCCCCAAAGACACGCATATATGAAAAAGAAAATACATATCCCTTGCAAGTTAAACAAACAAGAGAGCAGACCGACTGTGTTATCAAAAACCGAACGCTTCAAACTAAATCTTCACTTGGATTTGTAAACCATAGTGAAATATAAATTACTCACAATGTGTATAACAAAGCATCAACGCTTACGCACTGCCGGTGTCACATTATGGCAATGGCTTAATCTCGAATACATTAATGATTAAATGAGAACCTCAAAGCACTACTAATACGGCATAACTTAAGTAAAAATGAACGAGGTTTTGGTGGCTTCAACATCGCTACACGCGTGTGTATCTCTCTCTCTCTCTCTCTCTCTCTCTCTCTCTCTCTCTCTCTCTCCACTCTCACCCTCTTTCTTTCTTTATTTCTGTAAAAAAAAGATAAACCTAAACCAAGATTGAACCCTTAAAATCCACAAAAAGAGATATTGTTTGTCCTACGTGCATGGCCAGGTGCTTCCAAAAACAGCGATAAAGATTTTAGTAGCGAGAGCGAGAGAGATATGCATGTAAAAAAATTGTAATGAAATGAGAGAGACAGAGTAGGAGAGAGAGAGAGAGAGAGAGAGAGAGAGAGAGAGAGAGAGAGAGAGAGAGAGAGAGAGAGAGAGAGAGAGATAATGAAAATGAAAAAGGAGAGAGAGAGAGAGAGAGAGAGAGAGAGAGAGAGAAAGAGAGAGAGAACTGAAGCAATCTCGGGCACACGGTTCATGACAAGAGATGATCAATAAATCCCTGAAGTGACAAGTATGGTTGGTTTAGTCGCCTGCTGGTTCGTGTTCAACTCGCACGGGTAAGTGATAAAGTCACTTGACTTAATGGGTGTTTTAGAAAGCTTGAAAGAGCCTGGTTCAAAGTTTCTGTTGGCTTATCGTGGCTCTGTTTGGTTTCTAAGGACGGGGGTCATCGCGCGCAACTCTGTGCAATGTGCATGTGACAACTCAGAGCATAGTCTTGATTGGATTTTCTTTACAGGCCACAATGGGTCCTTAAAGCTTATTCTTTTCTTTCCTTGGCATCCTTCAGCCCTCACTTAAAATTTTTGTGTGTGCAAGCGTCGGTGTCTTGAATGACCATAAGTCTTTTTCTTTTTGTGGACATAGTTGTCATAAATGGGTTTTGTAAGCACTTTTGTTGTTGTTGAGAACTTGTTAGTCTTTATATGTCCACTGATACGAGTATGGTTTCGAAAGAAATAAGGCGTTATAAGCTGTAGACGACATTATTGTGGCTCCCTTCTCAAAATTAATGGGGGGGGGGGGGGGGGTAAACTGGCTTAAGTAGTAGAGCGTTGGTCTAAAAATTGGAAGATCTATCCCACGATCGGTCAAATTACATTGTCTTATTCTGTCCCCAACTCCAGATCTCCCCGCCCTCTCTCGTTTGCGGCAGCTCTTATGATTGGTATACACCAGAACGAGAACAACGCGAACTCTTGGATTGCGCTCTCAGGAGTTGGCGTTCTTCTCGTTCTAGGCAAACGGCATATGTGAGTTAGGTTGTCATTACTTTCCTCAGACCTCAGCTACCCAACACTCTCACAACGCACTAACGATTGCACCAACGCCACCGCAACCTAGGTGACGATAATATCGATTTACGTCTATACAATAAATGTTCCTGCATCATGTTTATTATCTTTAGATATGCTGCTATCAGCGGAAAAATCAGCTCGACAGCAGGCCGCGAGGAAGTGAAAGTGTGTGAGAAGGGAAAGAGAAACGAGCTGTGTGTAGAATAAACCTTTTTAAGACTACACATCCCTCATCTCTTTGACATAGCATACCTTTAAGCACGTTAAATGCCTGCCGGTTGTTTTGTGTTTGTATAAACCCGCATATGTATGTTATCAATCAACTGTCGATGCTGGTTTGAGGGTTTTCAAGATTCAACGGCATCAACTAACGTCTGACAATTTTACGTGTTGCTTCACGGAGAGGAACAAGGATATCGCGGCTCCCCGGTCCGGCACAACTGTGATCACCTACTGACAGCGACAATGAATTGAATGGCCCAACCAGTAAGGCACCAAATCTGATATAAATTCACCAAATGTAAGGGGATCGGATAGAGAAACCCCGGACTGAAGCACTTAAACCAGCTCGCTTGATACAAAGTTTACTATATAAGCCAGCTCGCTTGATACAGAGTTTACTATTAAAGCACCGCTTTCCCGAAAAGGCCCTGCAAAGGTGGCATGAATAGAACTAAGTTGCTTGCTTATCGTCCAATATCAGCACTATACGTGTATGTGCTTATATCCCTGCAAAGACGGCAAGTCAAAAGCAAACGAAATCCTAATGTTCATGTCAATATGAGAATAGAACTGACGGTGGTCAGTCCTTGCAAATAATTATAAAAATCTATTTGAACAATTCAGATTTGGATATCGATTTAGCCTAACTGTACGTCTCGGTTTTAATCTTGCCGAAAGGTGGCTGTAAGTATGCAAGACACACACTGTAAACTATTCATGATTATGACGATAACTGTGAACACACAGAAAAACTAACAACTACAGCAACAATCGTCCATGTAACACAAGAGGTAGTAAATAATTATACGTTTTCCCCATCTATCTTCTATCACCATTGATAATAATAATAATAATAATAATAATAATAATAATATGACATGGGCTTCTTAACAGTGGCAACAAAGAGAAAAGGAAACGAAAAGATGAGAAAGAAGTATCAGTATAAGACTTTTACTCGTACTCCTCGTAGTAAAAATTCTACTCAAGGCAAGGGACCACAGCCTAAACGAAGAAAACAGGCACATTCCATTAAGATTGATTTGACCAACATGTATTCCACACGCTCACATCCTACATACTCTAGAATGTTTTTGGCGGCTGCCAGATGGACTCTGATATGCGCTTGCGGGAAAGTCAGTGCGGCGTGTTATAACTGGTCACATTATACTGACACAGACCCAATCAGTTACAGGGGGGGGAGGCAAAATTGGACAAATAAACCTGCCGATCGTGGGATTCGAACCCCGGAACTGCTGATCTGGAAACCAACGCTCTACACTTGAGCCAGCTCGTCGTCCTCCTCTTTCTTGTGATAATACACGCTATTTCTACTTTCGGTTTCGATTACTCCATGACTGTGAATGGTGCATTGATTATAAGTGGTTTAATGAACTATTGTATGCTTCCTGTTTCATCAGAGAAATAATTACAACATTCCGGATAAAAAAGTATGGTAAAAAAAAAAAACAAGAAGAAAAAACAACAACGCACATGTTGAGATATGTTATAAATCTAGAGAATGGTCAAATACTGCTTTAGATTAAGACATTCTCGAGTTGTATTCTTAACCCTCAGAAAAGGCGTTTCTACAAAGGATTTCTAGTAATCTTTATCATGTAAATGTTGATGCGATAGTGTGTCCGAGTCTACGTGAATTATAATTCTTTAACTATTTCCTACAACAGGGGCCCATTTCATCGAACCAATGTCACACACAAAGTTTAAAAAAAAAACACCACTCATTGATGACATAAACAATCTGTTACTTAGTATAAACTAATTTTAAAATTAGAATAACAAATATTGCTCTGGGCCTTTCAGAAAAAAGGCAACCGAAATCATACATTTTATACACATTTTAACACCATGCAAACTGATTTTTTCTTTCCCTTGAGTGCAAAAAAAAATGTTTACAAAGATATGACCACTAAGGAAATATGATGCCTAATGAACAAACCTGACAAAAATGCAGGTCAGCTTTACATCTAACAACACTGGGGGGAAAATCACAACAAAGACACAAAAAGATATAGAGGTTTAGGGAGAATAGTACCTACTTTACATAAATGATTTATAAACTCATCTATTTTTCTCCAAAACAGATCAAAATACCATCTCCATTATTGGGTATCATACTCAAATCATCTATTTTACCTCCCACACTCTCCTGTCCCTGGTTGGGTCGGCGTCAGTATAATGTGACCTGCTGAGATAGGAGTCATGATATCTTCGTTCTGTCTGGCGTGTGGCAGCACTTACAAATTCAGATGCCAGTCTTGGGGCCCGAGCACAATATAGCCTATATAAGGCTGACGTTGGACGTTAAACCAACTCAATTCAACTTGTTTCCCTCCTTAAGTGTAGGTAAATTTCATCTTCGTATTATCCTGCCCACAAAAGTAAGTCCTATCATTTCTGCCTATTTTAATATATATTATAATTAATTATCTCTGCTTCTAAACATCGCCACAGTTTTTAGTTTTCTTTTCCTAGATTGGAATTAGTATTCAATCCCTCTTGCAGGGGATTTACAGCTGCAACTGACTGTATTTATTAGATATATACAGCTGCTGGGTTAAAATTACAGAATGTAGAGACAAGAATGTTTTTGTTTCATCAGATCATTTTTTTTATATGCCCTTTCATTATCAAACATGTACTTAGAAGCACAAATACAAGATTTCTTCGTAAAATAATGCATCATAATTTTCTTCTAGGTTTCCTGCCTTCATATGAGTTATAATACGATTCAGACTAACATTATTGACCGAAAGAGTTGCTCACTGAGACAGACTGTTATTCCCTCATAGTATTATTTTTAAATCACTTACATCTCATTTTCATTGGTTTGGCCAGCTTGATAAAAACTACTCCACTGACATTGTCCCCTGTAGCAAAGACTCCCCTGGGGTTGTCAAAGCGAATCTCAAAGTCACTGAGCTTCATGGCTGACTCACTCACTCACACCCCAAGAGCCGAGGGAATATTCAACAACTTTCAGGCCTGCAGAAAAATAAGAGTTTTAAACAAAACATACAATTGTAATATGCAGCTGTGTGGTGGATGATCCTGCAACATAAAAGAATAACTGTAATGGGATGCTCATTCAATACTAAATGCAATTCTACTCTTTTTATAATTAAACCATGAAATTTATATTTGTCTGGCTGCCAGACCCCTCCCAAAGAGTTGCCTCCCTTGCCGCTTGGAAGGCTTGCGGGTCTCAATGACCTTTAGAGCTACGTTGGCTGGAGATATGTCTCCTGGTAGGGTCACCCAAGCAGACAGATTGAAAGGTAGAGACCAGACTAAGGGAACTCACTGGTCCTCTAGGTTGGGAGTTGAGCATGGGGCCAACAATCCTCTCTCGTAAAAAAATCACTGTTACAGCAACCGCAACAGATATCCACAAAACCTGCTTGGTTGAGGAAGAGACCTCTCTTGTAGAATAGGGACAGGACAGGAAGAACATAACTAGCTGATGGAAACACCATAATCTATTCTGGAAACAAAGAAGGCCAAGCACACACACATGGAGTCGCACTACTTATGGCACCCGAGGCAACATGTATACACTTTTGTCCTGGGAACATGTATCACCAAAAATTCTCACTGCAAGATTCAACTCAATGCCGGACAACCAGCACACAAGTATAATGACTGTACAGTGCCTATGAGAGTTCTAACAGAAATCAGAGCATTTCAAAATCGAGCTGAGGAACAAGTTCAGTGTGCTCTTCCTACTACCAGAAGAGCCAATTGGAGAACAGCGGCAAAACCTGCAAAAGACCCAGGAGGACACATGTTTAACCGTTTTGGGCAAGAAGATCAGGAAACACAAGGAAGGGGTTGGATATCAACTGACACCTGGTCTCGCGTCACGGAAAGGAAGAACTTGAAACACAAGACCAAACACTCACAGGACATATTGAGGAAAAACACACACTACATCCTCGATCCTGGGAGAAAAGTAGAGAGGTGAAGAAAAGTGCCAGGAAAGACAAAAGAAATTACACAGAGAAGCTGACAACAGAGGCAGAGGCTGCAGAAGGCCACACAAATATGAAGAGACTATGAAATCGCTAGAACTCTCTTGGAGGAACAGAGCCCCACCAGATATCCTACCAGGCTACCACCAACTGAGCTCCTTGACATCAACACTAACCCTCCCAGCAGGGTAGACATTGCCAAGACCATTAAGTCTCTCAAATGAGGATAGGCAGCAGGTCCAGGTGGTATTATTCTCTAGATCTAGATCTACATCTGGACTAAGATTCTCTATACCGCTATAATATCACAGTCCCTAATCTATATCTCTAGATAAAACAAATCTTTCAAAATCTAGATATAGATCTAGATCTAGCCTACAATCTAGACTATATCTAGATTAGATCTAGATCTAGATCTAAATCTAGATTTCTAGATCTAGTACTAGATCTAGATTCTAGATCTAGATCTCTAGATTCTAGATCTAGATGAGATCTTTGAAATTGTAGATCAATTACACTGGACAATTACGTTTACACTTACCCTGACAAGTTGGAGGTCTGGATTTATACAGTCTACATCAATCTTTTATGTAAAAAACGAGACTATTCTTTAAGAACTAGAAATCTAGATTTCTAGTGGTTCTCAAGGCTAGTCTAGAGCACATCAGCACATAAGGAACCAAACACGGAAATCTAGATCTAGGATTTTCACTTTTCCACTTCTGAGGGGAAAAAAAACTCTCTAGTGGCTGATTGTAATGTCGTTAAAAACAGTAATATCGATATATTAAATTTTTCTCTCTCGTCAAAGTAAGCTAACAGTTTCATTTTCATTTAGCTGAATTGGATGGGTTATAGACATTGAGAAGGGCAAATAGTGTTAACATAAATTCACTTTTAAAAATGTGACCTGAAGCTACTTTGCTTTCAGCGCTTCAACTTACCCTTTAAAATAATTATCGATAACTTTTTGTTTGTTTATAATAAGCATAGTCCAGACATAAAGAAACATTATTATTGTTTCCGGCGAGTGGTTAAGCTAAATGACAAAGAAAAATGAAACTTTCTACACTAACTATGTTAGCTAAGTGACAAAAAAAAACTATGTTGAAAGACAAAATATAACACTATTTTAACATCCACGAAGCAAATATTCTTGATATCGAAAATAAATAATAAAATTGGTTGTCAGAGTACACCAGGTTATTGTTTCTTTTTTTTTCTCCTTCTTGAAATCATAGTATGTATCTTATTTTCTATATTTTTATGTTACCAGGGTACTTGTTTTTTTTTTATTATAAAAGTGACAATGCGTTTTTATTAATACTTACAGTTTTAAGACAAATTTAGTTTCAGTTCAAAGGCCTACTATTTTTCTTCCATGATCAATCTCATTAGAATTGTGCACCGATGCGAAAAAGCAAAGGGAGATAAATTAATTAAATGACTTAGTACTATCGTCAAAGCAGGATTAATGCACTTAGATCCAGTCACCAAAGCAAAGGAGAAAGATTTTAAGCACAGATGTCTATTAATAGCACTAGATGGTTTAGTAAAAAATTGGCCCCACTTCGCAGCATGAGCAGCGCACGAGCTCGCGGTGTCTGTCGTCGGGCGACTAGAAAAGGGGGGCAAGAGCCACCAATCCTGCGTCCAGCGCAATAGACAGGCAATACTACTACAAATACTACTACAAATACTAGTATTACTACTACTACTACTACTACTACTACTACTACTACTACTACTACTACTACTACTACTACTACTACTACTACTACTACTACTACTACTACTACTACTACTACTACTACTACTACTACTGCTGCTGCTGCTGCTATAAATAATTATCTTCTAAAGAAATTTGAAAGACGTTGACTTGGAAAACTAAAATTAATTGATTTCTCTTATCTTCGTGAGCCTTCTTCAGGTATGACTTTCAAAGGGAGAGCAGTACAAAGTAATACTAAAGTTTACGTAGTTTCTTTATTAGTTTCCCTTAGTGCATATTTTCCACATCTTTTGTGTGTATGTGTGTGTCTACCTTTGCATCTTTTTGTGGTAAAAGTATGAGAGATTATGTATAATACATATACATCCATTACAACACATTTATCTTTTTTGCTGCTCCCCCCCCCCCCAAAAAAAAAAAAAAAAAAAAAAAAAAAAAAACGACAACAAAAAAAAAAAAAAAAACAACAAACAAACAACAACCCATAAAAACAACCAAGAAAACATAACAAAACATGTAAAAAACAGCAAAAAACAAACAACAACAACAACAAAACAGCTACGAGTAAACAACAAGCAAAACAAGATAAAGCAAAATAAAAACCAAAGCAACAACAGCAACTCAAACAATAACTACTTAACAAAAACGATAACAGCAACATCAACAACAACAGCAAAAACAAACAACATTAACAATCTTGTTTGTACACATTACAATAAGTGTATTTTCTAAACTGTTACAAATTAGATATATGAATGCAAATCCATTGACATAGAATAAATTAGATAAGAAATGATTAATTTAATATTATTCCAAATTAATTCTTTGAATTAAGTCCAACCCTATTAATAACGATCTTTTAAAAGGTTAAACCAAACAAAATAATTATGACAAAAGAATTATGAGCTTAATTTTATAGAAATCGATTGGATTAATGGATAAAGTAGATGTGACATATATACAATTTAATATAATTTTCAACAACCCAGAACTTAAAGTCAGTTTTTTTTTAAAGTTACGATCTTCTTACAGATAGGCTACTCAATTATGTCTTACTTAGACCCTATGGTTGATCAAGTCTATTAGTACTATGGTTTTAAAAATGTATAGTTGCAAACAAATTAATATTGAAATGCGTGTTGAAAAGTGATGCACATTATAATTACTTGAACAAAGTATAACCTGCTCCCTTCAGCAGGCAAAGCTGAAATATTTGCGAAGAAAAGAAAACGAAATAAACTTCGGAATAAAACAATACTATTGATCGACTGTCGAGAATTCCCAAACTCTGAGACCAGGCCTAGAGACCGTTCAGCTGGACAGCATATTAGCAGAAGGAACAAATGGCCCTTGTGGGACCTGGACTAGAGGGCTCGGTTCTGGTTATCGAGACCGACGCGGGCGGGGCCGGAACAAGCACACGGGGAGTTCTGCTGTAGGACCCGCACACGACATGGCGAGCCGGCCATCCATCACACTCGCTGTTTGTAGATCTAACTGGATTAAAGACCATTAGAAGATTAGAGCTATGTCTGCGGCCATTGTTCGTTGTCAATCCTAAAATATCTCACACATAATATACGATCATCTTTATTTAGAACCTAATTTAGAAATGCCGATGTTGTGAGTCCAACATAAAGCAAGAACAGCCACGCAATTTAAAATGGTCAATAGTATAAAATAACAAGGATTCATCTGTGTGTAGCTCAAGCCAAGTGCTCTAAAATATAAATAGCTTTAAAGAAATCTCAAAATAGTAAATGTTGTCTCTTGGTTCAACAAAAAAGTGGAGCACCAAATACATTTGGTCAAATATTTGGCGGATGATTATATTCTTATGGCCTATAAAAAATATGACGTATAAGAATGTCAAAGGAAAAAATTATCTTCAGCCCCTCAAGTTTAGGACTGAAAAAGAAAAGAAAAACATTTGCTCGTTGTTAAAGTATATCTTGGTCTTGAAAATGAATACTACTACTACTACTACTACTACTACTACTACTACTACTACTACTACTACTACTACTACTACTACTACTACTACTACTACTACTACTACTACTACTACTACTACTACTACTACTACTACTACTACTACTACTACTACTACTACTACTACTACTACTGCTGCTGCTGCTGCTATAAATAATTATCTTCTAAAGAAATTTGAAAGACGTTGACTTGGAAAACTAAAATTAATTGATTTCTCTTATCTTCGTGAGCCTTCTTCAGGTATGACTTTCAAAGGGAGAGCAGTACAAAGTAATACTAAAGTTTACGTAGTTTCTTTATTAGTTTCCCTTAGTGCATATTTTCCACATCTTTTGTGTGTATGTGTGTGTCTACCTTTGCATCTTTTTGTGGTAAAAGTATGAGAGATTATGTATAATACATATACATCCATTACAACACATTTATCTTTTTTGCTGCTCCCCCCCCCCCCCCAAAAAAAAAAACAAATTATGAGCTTAATTTTATAGAAATCGATTGGATTAATGGATAAAGTAGATGTGACATATATACAATTTAATATAATTTTCAACAACCCAGAACTTAAAGTCAGTTTTTTTTTAAAGTTACGATCTTCTTACAGATAGGCTACTCAATTATGTCTTACTTAGACCCTATGGTTGATCAAGTCTATTAGTACTATGGTTTTAAAAATGTATAGTAGTTGCAAACAAATTAATATTGAAATGCGTGTTGAAAAGTGATGCACATTATAATTACTTGAACAAAGTATAACCTGCTCCCTTCAGCAGGCAAAGCTGAAATATTTGCGAAGAAAAGAAAACGAAATAAACTTCGGAATAAAACAATACTATTGATCGACTGTCGAGAATTCCCAAACTCTGAGACCAGGCCTAGAGACCGTTCAGCTGGACAGCATATTAGCAGAAGGAACAAATGGCCCTTGTGGGACCTGGACTAGAGGGCTCGGTTCTGGTTATCGAGACCGACGCGGGCGGGGCCGGAACAAGCACACGGGGAGTTCTGCTGTAGGACCCGCACACGACACGGCGAGCCGGCCATCCATCACACTCGCTGTTTGTAGATCTAACTGGATTAAAGACCATTAGAAGATTAGAGCTATGTCTGCGGCCATTGTTCGTTGTCAATCCTAAAATATCTCACACATAATATACGATCATCTTTATTTAGAACCTAATTTAGAAATGCCGATGTTGTGAGTCCAACATAAAGCAAGAACAGCCACGCAATTTAAAATGGTCAATAGTATAAAATAACAAGGATTCATAAGTGTGGAGCTCAAGTCAAGTGCTCTAAAATATAAAGCGCTTTAAAGAAATCTCAAAATAATAAATGTTGCTCCAAAAAAATTGGTCAAAATAATAAATGTTGCACCAAAAAATTTGGTCAAATATTTGGCGAATGATTATATATAATTCTTATGGCCTATAAAATAATTATATGACGTATAAGAATGTCAAAGGAGAAAATTATCTTCAGCGCTTCAAGTTCACGACTGAAAAAGAAAAGAAAAACATTTGTATATCTTGGTCTTGAAAATGAAAAGAATACTCATTCAAAACTCTGAAATGTGAAAGTTATTTGGGATCGATCACGTCACCCAAACAGATCATACGAGGGACATCTGCGTCCACCAAAAACGAAGGCAATTATTTCCCTCCGTATGATCTGTTTGAATTATGTGACCCACCTCCCTTCCCCCAAAAAATCTCACAAAAAACATTCTGCGGAGTAAGGATGTGGTCTAGGAAGTAGGAGAGAAAAGGCACAAGAAGGCCAACAGATATTTCGAATTCTTTTAGAGTTATAAATAAAAAGTTATACCACAATGGCTTTGTTTTAAAGCTAAAACGTTTTGTGTGCGTGTGTGTGGTTGCATGCCAGTTTCTAATGAACACGGGCGAAATTTGATTTTCTCAAAGGATTTGTTCCCATGCGTCATCCCAATGTTTGACTAGGAATTTTTTACCATGTTTTTGTTGTTTTGGGCGTCATTTTGCAGAGAGCATCAAGAAAAAGTAGCAAACGCGCTTCCCCAGGGACGTGCCGGCTTCAGCAGATTGGGCAACGATGCTAGCGATTTTCTGGTTCCGAGACTACAAGTGAGCTTGTCCAGGCCGCCATCTTGTCAGGCAGTAATTTCGCTGAGTACCTGAAGGTGGTCTCCCTTGTTCCTCTGGGCGGCGCTAGGGGTCAGCTGAGGTCGCGCTGTAATGGATGGAGGCTCTGACCGGACTTGGATCTTACACCGGTTCCAGCCACAGGGGAGCGCTCAGTGGGCGCGCGCGGCTCATCAGAACCGCCCCAGAGAGAGCCCCAACCACCCAATAATTCCTCGCCCGGGACTGGGCCCAGCCTGTGTGTGTACATGTACTGTAACTGGCTCGCCGTAATGACTCTCCAACAGTCCCGCTGCTCTCTTTTTTCTTTTCTTTTTAAAACTCGGGTTTCACAGACAGCTATGGGGTTTTCGTATCATAATTCTTGAGATCCAAAAAATAAAGTCATTCAATAAAGAACTCGGAAATAATGCTGCTCTTAAAAAATGAAAAAAGGGGAACAAATAAAAAAATGAAAACGAAAATTTTAACCTAAAAATTTCATGAAACTAGAAGTTATACTAAAGTTGTTTAAAATGCTCTTACTATATAAGTTTTGCTCCGTCATGATTATTAATCATGTCCTCAAAGTCGGATAACGTAAAAACTTAGGGCAGTCTGTGGGGCGACTACTCCTATGGTAAAACGGTAACTGGGTCAAACTTCCCAAGCCATTTAAACTAAAAAGTTTAATTTTATTTTGTAACTGTGTCTTTTTAACCTACCATGTTCCAGTCATGTTAAAACTGTAGATTGTGGAACAGGATGTCTGTGGTTTGAATCTGCGCAGGCTCTGTAATTACTATAATTCTCATACCATCGACTTACAAACCTCAGAAAACGACACGCTCAAAAATGTTGCAAAAATGATTAATAACTTGTAACAGCTGATGATATGTAAAAGGTTTTCAGAGAAAATCATATTTTTAGTGTCAAAATGACCAGACAAACCTAAGGTTTTTCGTACTTGATCAAGAAAAAAGGCGCAGGCACAAAAATTATTTTAAAAGTAAGCCGTGATGCTTCAATAGTTATCCTTGAACGCAAACTTCGTAAACACATTTATATTTTTTTTCTTCTCATTATTAAAACAAAACATTTCTCTGATCAGATATTACTCATCAGATATTACTCCCTAGATTGTACTGATATAGCTTACCTGTTTACCGGACCAAACACAGTTTTTTGTGTGTTTTTTTTTAATCTCACTCATTCTTCCATGTAAAAAATTCCTGTGCTAATGTTCTGTAATTATTTTCCGCCATGAGCCCAACAAGCAGGTCCCATTATGTAGACAAGTATCTGCCTGTAGCAGTCTTCAGAAAATACCCTTGTTCAACGCGCGGTGAGATTTAGATTGAGAAAAGTTGGCAGATCGTAGTGCTGACAAACGATCAGTTCACTGCTAAGCGCCGTCTCGAACCTCCCAACTATGAGACAAAAATGCGTATTTGAACATGTTTTATAAGACTTTTTGGATAACAATGTACACCTGGATGTCTGTGTACGTTGGCAGGGGTGTCTCCCAGCGCTCCCCGCTGTATGATTGACAACAATGCGGATTGTGGACGGTTATCAAATTATCATTTATCTCGCCAACATCGACGCTCGCTAAGCCCGCCGACCAATGCGCGCGGGTCGTACTGCTCAGGTATGGATGGATTAGCGTTAGGGTTAACTCAACGTACGGGGCCTTGCGGTGACGTGCCCGTGGCGAAAACGAAGCCGATCGGTCAGGGCATCTGCACCGGCGTCCGAGCACAGCTCTATGCCAGACGTAGAGCCAATGACCGACCAGAAAGCCCACGCCTGAGAGGCTGCATTACGTTAGCTGTTTCAGTCGCGTGGATCGCTGGGCCTGTGTCTCCACCTGGGGAGAACTCAAAGTCCAGACCGATTTCTGGCAAGGTTCTGTTGCTCTCCTTTCTTTTCTTTTTTACCCACTGAAGCTGTGGAACACAAGAAAATACATAGAGATAAAAATTGTGGCTTTAGTAACGCCATTAGCGAGGGGTTGTAAAGCACGGCAGGTTTAGCAGGGATATGCTGGAATGGTTTTGAGTTTTGTTTAATATTATAAACATGTTTTTATTCTGTCAAAGTTAAAAATGTTGATGGGATAATAGCTAACTAACTTGTACAGAGTGAGTCTTTCAAAAACATCCATGTAATGAAACCGAATATCACAATGTTGAAGTTTATGACGTCTTAACATTGTAATATTTTAGGATTAAAGGTAGAGACTGAACTTGAAAAGAAAGAAAAGGAAACAATAAGAGACAAAGACATAGTTATGACTAATATAATACAGGTGTAAAACCAAAGCAGTAAACCAACCCCGTCGTCTCACACACTAGAGCATGGAAATTTATACTCAACTTTTCAGTTATAAAAATACTAAAATCGTATATCCCAAATAGGTATTACAATAATTTGTTTCCATACCGGTGTAAGTTTCCTTTGAAGAAAAGAAATTGTTAAACAATTAATTTTCGCGTAGTTAAAACCCCTATAGTCTCTAAAAATGATATATATATATATATATATAATTAATATCATACTAATCAAGCATAGAGCAATTGCCTCTAGCTCAATTATATATATAGTTTAGACGTAACCTTTTGGCACCGAGAAACTGTATAACGAGAAAGTGTAATCATAATAATCAAGCAGAAAGGAGGAGATGGAAAAGAAAAAGAGAGAAATATTAGATGTAAAAGATTGGGAGCGACCACAAAGATAAAAAAAAATTGTTAGAAAATTGTGAAAGAGGTAGAGAGATGGAGATAGAGAGAGGGGAAAAAGGAAGAGAAAGAGAGAGAGAGAGAGAGACAGAGAGAGAGAGAGAGAGAGAGAGAGAGAGAGAGAGAGAGAGAGAGAGAGAGAGAGAGAGACAGAGAGAGATGCAGAGAGAGGGAGAGAAAGAGACAGACAGACAGAGAGATAGAGACGCAAAGAAAGAGTAGAGGAAGCTAGAAGCTGTGATGTGAAGTGAAGCTCAACGCTCAGTCAATCCATCGGAAAGTGATTTATCATGCTTAGCAATAACCAGGGGTGCCACCGCCTGTCCATGGGAACCAGGAGGACGAGGTAAGAAGAAATACACTCTACTCTAAAGAGGTTTTCCTGGGAGCGGAAGGTAAACCTTTTTACTAACGCCAATTCAAAGCAGGTTAAAATGGCCTACCGGTTTCATGGTCTGTTTAGGGGTACGTTTAAGGGAAGGAGAGTTAGGGGAAAGGGGGAGAGGGAAAAAAGAGGGGAAAAGGAAGGGGGGGGGCGCATTTGCATCCGATGACGGCGACACGTATTGTCCAGGCCAGAGTCTTTGAATCGGTGACATCTTGTCACGCCCTGACGCCTGACAGCTACACACAGCGTGTATATAGACCTCAGCTGGGCTCTGCCTCTCTCCTGTCATGGCATATTTAAAAAAAATACAAAATTTACAAATAGTCATCTTTTAATTCAATTATAATGCTTGATACATTTTAGTTAACATTTTTTTTACCTTTACTATATCGTGAACAAATATTTTGAAACTCCGAATGAAATATGACAATTTAATTAACTTCTGTACAATGCGTTTCAAATCTGTTTTTACCAGATTTCTTAAATTAGCATTGAAGACTACGAGTTCGTACAATAAAACATTAAATGTGCATTGCTTTACGAAAGTCGTGGCTGACTATTTGATTATATTTTCTATTTTCTGAGAAGAGATGTTTAAAAACAGCTATTAAATAGATTTGGATTTTTTTTTTCGCACAAAGAGATCTTTTTTCCCCTGTTGTGATTGGCCTCAAATAATGAATTAAAAACAATAGATTAGTGAACTACTCGAGCTGAGAGAGTGATAAGACATAAGAAGAGCGAAAAAAGGAGATATGGAAAAAAGAAATGGAGGAGGGAGGGGGAAAGAAAGAATGGGGGAAGAGGAAGAGAGCGCGGGGAGAGCTCGAGAAGGAGTAGGTGACAGAGAGGGAAGAGGAAAGGTGTAGATTAAGACAGGAAGAACGGAAAGAAAGGAGGGAAGAGAGAACAAGGAATCGATCTGATACAGTCAGTGAAAATTGGTTTGTGAAATAGAGATACAGGGGGTAAGAAATCACAACAACAAAAAGAAACAAAACAAGAGAAAGGAAAATAATTTAAAGAAGATGCAGAATGTACATCTGGGAACAACAGTCACAAAATATCCTCTCTCGAGATTTGATTAGGAGCGTAGAGGCTTTGAGAGTGAGGCAAAATTAATATCTGTATTGTATTTATAATTAATTGCAAATAATCAGAAGCTATGTAACTGGTTGGGTCGGTATGGTATCCCCGCGCTGTCTCAAGTGTGACAGCACATAAAGCTGTCAGACGTCAGTCTTGGGGCCCGTCCAAAATATACCCTATATAGTGCTGACGCTGGACTTTAAACCAATTCAACTCAGCTCAACTAGCACTGTGGCGTTGCTTGTCTCTTCTGTAAAAATGTTTATACTATAAAATGCGTTAATTTTAAAATGCTCAGATCTTCTATAGTGTTGGGTCCCCTCTGTATTCCTGTCCTATACACGTTGTGAATGTGGAGACGAAATTGATAATTGTAGGCTCTAATGAGGTAATGCCACAGACTATAGATTTAGTGAGAAGTTTCAAAAAGAGAAATCGAAGTGCTTTTGAAGTTAAGGCGGTTACCTAGTGTTCAGACTAGTTGTTTTTTTTACAGGTACGAAGGCTTAAAGAAGGAAGTAACCGCCTTATTAATCCTAAGCCATAAACGCAAAACTCTATCCCTGAAACCTCGCAACATTTCACACTCTGTGGTAGTGAAAAGTCAGTACATGTAGAAGATGAGATGTCCTTGCGCTGTATCACTTTGCGAGCGGAAGGTTCTAAGCCTTCAGAATTCAGTCTCTCTGTCTCCTTATCATGGCTCTCTAAAGAGAGTTGACCAGAAAACGGTTCGAAATGAAATAACATTGCCTAAGAGGCATCATCTGTGACATAATATATTTATAATTTTTTTTTTTTAACAATGTAGGACGCTGACGTTGTGTTTTTATTCCTCCCTCCATCACTCTCCTTCCCTAATCTCTCTCTCTCTCTCTCTCTCTCTCTCTCTCTCTCTCTCTCTCTCTCTCTCTCTCTCCACCAATTTATCTATCTATCTATCTATCTATCTATCTATCTATCTATCTATCTATCTATCTATCTATCTATCTATCTATCTATCTATCTATCTATCTATCTATCTATCTATCTATCTATCTATCTATCTATCTATCTATCTATCTATCATCCGCCTCCATCTTCACCTTCTTACTTTTCAGCTTTCCTCTTGTTCTTCTTCTTCCTCGCTTTTTTAACAATCAAAACTTTGCAACAACAACAAAAACACAACAAAAAAACAACAGCATAACAGCACCAACAACAACACCAACAGCAACAAGGACAACAACAAAATACGTTAGGGTAACGATAGGTTGGATTTGAATTCAGTTTATTTTTCCGAGTCTTATAATTACGGTGCGCTTATCTGGCGTACTCAATAAATATAAAAAATATTACAGTTTAAAAGGTCATTTAAACTTAAAAAAACACAATATTTTGGATTCCAAATAGTTATGTGTCTATAAAATACATACATGTGCATATTAATATAGTTACGTCTTATGTACAATATAACTAGGTTTGAAAATGGAGAAAAATGTACAAATGTACTGGGTTTTTTTTTTTCAAACTTAAATTGGCAGTTTTGCTCTCCGCATTTGTACTCTAAACAATATTTATGACTGTAAACTGAACTAACCACTGAGTTGAGTTCCTAAATAACTAGACTAAGGCAAATAAATTAGTGACAGGAGGATACCATTTCTTATAAACAGAAACAAATCAAACTGGTTACATTTTAAAATAATTACTGAGAGGTGAATCTGGGAGATAAAAGTGTAATGGACAGACAAAAAGTTAAATGTATAGAAAGAAAATATGCCTGTGTTTTTAAAGAAAGACTCGGATGGTTCATTAAATTGAGGGGCGTTCAAAGAATGATAATATAAGATGCATAAATGTGTATATTATATACAGGAAGCGAAAGAAACTAAAAGAAAGACAGACAGACAGACAGACAGACAGACAGACAGACAGACAGACAGACAGACAGACAGACAGACAGACAGACAGACAGACAGACAGACAGACAGACAGACAGACAGACAGACAGAAA
>RQTK01000277.1:382310-399295 GCA_003991915.1 Elysia chlorotica | reverse complement strand
TAATAATAATAATAATAATAATAATAATAATAATAATAATAATAATAATAATAATAATAATATTTTCGAAAACCAAACAAATCTAACTACACGTAATACATTTTCGGTGATTTGTTATTCATATTTTCAATAGTAACTTTAACTTAAAGTCTGTCGTAGCATATTTAAAACTCATCACCGTGTTTAGAGGCGGGGCTTACAGTGCTATCAGTTGCTTTAAAGTGTCATTATTTTTACCCCTGGCTATCACCTATAGAGAACAAACCGATTGATTAAAAACAGCTGAGCTATTGATACTGAAATCTAGATGAACTGCGCCCCTGCCTCTTGTTGGTGTCAAAGATAGAGAACTCATCAACACCTCGCACAAAGAGAACTGAATAGCTCCCCACCCCACGTCAATACCTATGTAGATAATAAAACTATACAGTCATACAAGGCTACAAGTACATATTGTTGAGATTGTAGTTTAAAAACTGAAAGATAAAAAGTGCTTATGGGCCGTGTGTGTGTGTATTATAAATATATACGTATAGTGGGACTGTGTGTTTTCATGTGTATGGCAGATCATACATTAAAATGACAACTTTATCTACAAGACGAATTAGAGCCAGGCCTCTTGAGGCACTGTATATGTACAGATAGTTGAGCTGTCGTCGACATTGGTTCATCCAGATAAGATACGTTGCAAAAGCTTAAGTGATAAAATCATATCAAAGTGAAAAAAAAAAAAACATGGCGTTTTGATATGAGAACGGTCACATTGACGATAAGCGAGGTGTTCAAGGTGAGTTGCATTATCCAGAGATTTTTTAACCAGTTTATAACCAGGCAGCATTTGAGGAACGGATTTTTGCCTAAGTGGTTAGATGCATGAAAAAAAAAACATCACATCGGGGGAAAAGCGTGAACATGTGTTTTGTTCTTTCGTTATGTCCAATTATTTTCATGTCCTTTGAAGTCATGATTGTCACACTTTCCTTTTATTTTGTTTGACTGTTTCAGTTTACTTTTTCTACAAGAATTATCAACATTTTACTGTCTATTTAGTGGCTTCATAGTTGGGGTTGCACAGCAGAGCAACAATAGCGATGATGCACAGATTTCCCCCCGCCCTGTGTGCTGTTAGCTCTTTTGTAATGGAATCGATAAATAAACCAGTAATGGCACCCTGCGTCCCCGAGCCCTGTCTGTTCGAGACCCCCTTCAGGGCACATCAGTCCAGGGCTAGTACCCTGCACACTGTGCTGTTCACACCAAGCATAAAGCAAAACAGCTCTTGTTTTGAAAGTACAGTCACTACAGTGTACTTGGCTCAATCATAGTGGGACACAAATATTGTATTCACTCGACAGATCGAGCCCCGCCCAAACCTGCAGCCGCTCTGATTGACAATGGTGGGGAAAGGATGAGTTTTCCATCAAACTGTGCAGTATATGGCTTGAACTCTCCTTTGGCAATAATTATGTTACATACATACATACAAAGATTTTAAATAACTACCTTTTGGCCGTGGACAGTAATATGGCTAAAGTGAGAGGTTATGATAACTTCATATTGATCTTCAAAACAACGTCGTTCATGATGAAGCAGTGGTAGTCATTATTTGATGAAGTTTCAGTATACCTATGAAGACGCTAGCATTCGCACAATGTTGCAAAATGTTAACAATAGATTAGAAAACATAACGAAAGTAAACATAGCATTTAAAATACTGTTTGATTAAATTACACGTTCCTAGATGTGGCTCCTTAAGATAAGGAGAAAATCATTATGGTGATGATGCCTGAAAACTCAATGTTTATAAGATCACAACGCACTCCAAGAAACTGTCGAAAGCTGACTCGAAGTGACAGCAATATACAAGAGATGAGAGCACTTTGGGACATCCGTCTTGAAGCTTTGTCTTTTATCATCATCACATTCTTTCTTTTTTTTCTTTTTCTTTTTTTTAGATCACTCAAATAGCTATAAGAGTGTGAAGTAAGTCCAATGAATGAAATACTACGAGTCCAGTATGTGTGAGATGGACCAAATTTTTGGCTTTGGTTTTGTTTGCTGTTCTGTTTTTTTCTCCGCGTACTTGGTTCCTGATGTTGTCTGATAGCTCGAGGACTTGGAGAGGTCAATCCCCGGAGTCTGTTCCTCCGCCTCGCCGGCTTGCGCTCTACCACTGGACACCGAGTCGGACTGGTCAGAACTGGACACGGGTGACGCGGTGATGACGGACGCCCTGGCGTGGCGCGGTGACCGCTTGTCGTGGGTCAGTCGCCGGTACACGTCGCCGTCATCGTCTGAGATATCCGAGAAGGAGTCGGGCTCCACCTCGCCCTCGCTCGACAGTTTGGCTGGAAACACGGGAATACAGAAACATTTAGATAGCGGGAATACAGAAACATTTAGATAAACAAAAGAGGGACTCGCGAATATTCAAGAAGAAGATGGAAGAATATGCTTTGCCATTTTTTTTTTAAACTTTGGTCTTATCAGTCTTGCTCTTAATACTATGAGTCTAAAAAAAAGGGGGGGATGGGGGGTACTTTTTGAGAAGAGAAGAGTATAATATTTTTAATGTTTGGTATCTGCACCTTTAAAACGGCACACCATGCAATTACAAGAAAAGGTATCACCAAAGTTGTGAAGGGTGAATATTTCACTTGGGACGCAATATCAAAATATAACCGTGACCCAGAAGTAGCCTTGGCAATGGAGTGGGACCACCAGAATATACTTAGTAAAGAAAGATCATCGTCAATGTTCCGGCTTGATCCAAAAGTTTTCACAGTAAGCAATCTCACTTTGCTTTTCTTTGAACACGCACGTACACAGAAGTTATAACGACAAACACACTAACAAATGCAGTGTTGCTGTTAATAGTAAAAAAAAATCATTAAAAAGGTTCACCCTGAACTTAGTAAAAAAAATTCTTTTGAAATCACAAGTACAAAATTACACATGGCCCTGTTTTGTGTAATTCGGGGCAATCAGATATGAATAGTTATAGCTCCGACCTCTTACCACACACACGCACTGTGCCGTTTAAGCATCGTTTATTTCTAGGATTTTAATCTCATGGTAAAGGATTTTATTTCTCAAACCAATCGTGACGGTTATCAGATTCCCAGCTCGCCCGTCTCGAGCTTTAATTACTCGGCTGCACGGACAGAACTGGGAGATTGCAGAAACGTACAACGGGTTGCCTTTTTGACTCTCTCTACAGCTCCTTATTTAGCTTTAAAGAGCAAAGAAATCAACTCCACAAAAATCCGTCTTAATTGTAAAACATAATGTGAGGTTTCTAAACAGAATGTTAAGATCAGATTGTGAGGAGACTTGGCTTCGGTGTGATTCAAGTGTTATGTTATCTTTTATGGGGATTTTAGTCCAGGAAGTTTGGTGTCTGCATCATGATGACAAATATCAAATAACAGTCTGGAAATTTTTATCTTTACGTTGAATTTCTTAACCGATTATTAAACTGGGTATTGTAATACTGAAGAATTACAAGTATTGTAAAGTGATCTTTTAATTAAAAAAAAAGAACTTCCGTTATGAAGCCGTAGCAGTACCAGATGTTCAATCGCATGACTCAGGTTCCAGAGTCTGTGGCTATCCTGGACTCTAGTCTTTAGTATGTACCTGTCTGGGTTTCCTACTTTTCAGAAACAATAATAAGTCGAACGTTTTGTTGTATAAATGATTAAAAAAAATAACAGCTGTACATTGCGGTTACTCGAATAAGATACTGCATTCGCGCAAGGCGTGTTTCGTTCATCGTTTAATACATTAATAAAGCGTGTACTTTAATTTTTTTGGGGTTCCGTTCAAATAATGGTATTTCTTTTCTTGATATCTTTTAAAATTAAATTTTGTTAGAAATCTTGCTTTACTTAGATTTTATTCATCTGGAACAATGTTTTTAATTTGACACCATGAGGGAGGTACATGATCATGTATAAAAATGCACGAGAGGAGCCTCAACAAACGAAACAATGCGCTTTTTTGTGTAGGTACAGTTCTGGACACACTGGTAGTTTTTGTGTCCTCAAGCAACGCAAGAAGAGAAAGCAAGAGGAACCCAAATGAACTCTCAGCTCTGGATCTTTATATCATAATGCTTCGGTATTAGGGCCAGGCTGGTAATTGCAGCCCGTCACTTTGGGAGCATGGAGAGTGAAGGCGCAACGAGAGATCCTCAGCCCGTATAGCTTCCCCGGGGCCAGGTGTTCTCATGGCCGCCTCTTTTGTGGCCGCTTAATCGTCAACGTGTACGGAATATTGTCCGCAAACTCTTTCAGGAAGCGTGGCACACCAATTAAAGCAAAAAGAAAGTTTGTGGAAGAAAGGAGGCCGGCCCGGCTCTATGGACACTTGCTAGGTGTAGGACCGCGGCGGGTTAGAAACAACCCTACAATCTGAGTTCATCCCAATTTCTATTGTAGCCAAAATAAAACACGAGAAAACACTTAGCCCTCTTGAGCGGTTGACACTCACTTGAGACACGGGCCAGCCCTTGTGAATTTGTCAACCCACTTTTAATAGTGCTTATCATTCAATATACCTCTATGCTCTATCCCCCTCGTTTTGTCTTCTTCTGTTGTTCTATTATGTTTATCCAAGAACTGTGCACATTTACATATCAGTTTTCGTTTTTGAAAGTAAGGTAATTATAGAAACGTGTAAATTGGCGAGGGAGGAACTGGAGAGGGCTAAAGAACCTAGCCTGCCCACCCTGGAGGCGTCAACGAGTGCAGATTCTCTTGACAGTGGAGCTGACAGAACATTCCTCTCAATGGACTCCTCATGCAAGACAGTAACCCACCGTTTGTGATCACGCACATTGAAAAAAAAACAAATAAAAAAATGAAATTATTCAAATAAACCTCCACCATACGATTGCAACTACGTTCAGAAGAGGGAGTAAGGGGGAACTAATGAGACTACAAATTTCAAGTAGATATGTAGCCTTTTTAGCTGAAAGATGTTGAGATATCAAGAGGCCGTGTTGTCTTTGACGAGCTACACCGAGGGGAGAGTGAGTGGCAATGTAGCGCATAGTTCTAGCCCGCAGGGCAGCTTTTTGTGGGACCTGGAGTGGCGATGTATCGCCTGTTATGCTCGATTGAAAGAGCCGGGTGAACCGGGGAACAACACACAAACCAGTGACATCTATTCAGGGCATTGCTTGTTTAAGTGTCGAGTCCTTTAGGGGGCCAGAATATGAAGGCAAAGATGGATTAGACACCTATATGGTTTTTGTAGAGGATAGATACCTGTTTGAGATGCTAGTTGCCCATTCACTTTTATTTCCTCTTTATTTAAGAGAGATTCAATTTTCTCACAAAAACAGAAAGATGTATTTCGTAGAATTAGTATAACTGTGTTACCTAACATATTTTCCACCAACATGCGAAGTGTCTTTTGTAACATAATTCATTCGTTCAAATTATAATTATTGAATAATGGGATTTTTTTAAAGGCTTCAATGTATCTGTGCGAAGAATTTCCAAACTCCCTAAAGAAAAATATCGCTCTGATGAACAAAGTTACACCTGGTTCACTTTTTTCAAATGTATGCTTCACCCATATGTTGGTAGATGAAAGCGAATCTTTCTTAAAGATAAACATCTCCTTCGTCTAGAACAAAGTCCTATTTGGCAAAGGGGTCCAAGGTAGGGACACACCGCGCTTATTTGCATATTGTACTGACACTGAACAATTCAGTTGGGCAAAACACGGCGCTCAAAGCGGGGATCGAAACGAATCCTACCGCAGTGAAGGCGAACGCTCTTCTTTTAGACAATCGACCCACTGCACTAGCGATTCCACTATAAAGTGTCTGGCTGAGACAATTGTCTTAGCATCCCCGCTCTGCCTCCATGTGGCAGCACGTCATTTTGTCATACGTTAGTCTTGGGACCCGTCCACAATAGGTAGCTTATAACGTGTCGCCATTGGACGTAAGGCACCAAAACCCAACCCGCCCAGCCATTCCGAGCCATAACGTGCACCCTGGCGTCTGCGGTCGGCCTGGCTAATCCCCGTGGCGGCGGGGGGATCTGCCCGCCTGGAGCGGGGGGCAATCTGAGACAGCCGCCCCTGATATGTGATACACACAGACTCGCAAAGAGGCAATTACATGGACAGCCCTCTCCTACCCTCCCCCACCCCCAACTCACTCCCTAGTTTGTGTCCTTTGTCACTTTCTGCTCTGCATTTTGTTAAACGGATAAGAAAAGGAAGAAAATAAAAGGAGTCGCGCTTGTCAGAACAATTGAATCCTACATTTTATTGCAAAATAAATTTAAGGATAATTATCGATTAGGTACTTTGATAAAATACAATTAAAAAAGAGGGCCTATTTGAGTATTTACAGAGTTCGATGTCGAGTTGTTATGTCTGTAATTTAACAAAGCGTCTCTTATTACGTAAGTGCCTTTGTATGTCCATCTGTCTTAATGTCAGTCTCACCTCCTCTTCTCTCTTTCTCTCTCTCTCTCTCTCTCTCTCTCTCTCTCTCTCTCTCTCTTTCTCTCTCTCTATTCTCTCTCTCTCCCACCTCTCTCTATCTCACATACTCACTCCTAAACAAATCATAGCTACCTCCACAATCGAGGCCGAGCTGTCTCAGGTTGTAGAGATTTGGGTAGCCGGTTCTATAGCAAAAGCGGAAACATTATTTTATTTATCGGATCTCATTCCCTATTGCATTGGGCTGGTGTCAGTTTAATATGAACGCACTGTCCTTGCGGCGCGTGAAATTGTTAGGGCAACAGTCGCTGTACAAGATCCTCCTTGTGACTTTAGAAAATGTTATACTATAGCAGGCGAGACCTCTTACCTAACAACAACAACAACAACAACAACAACAACAACAACAACAACAACAACAACAACAACAACAACAACAAACAACTCACCATCAGCTCTGAGTGGTGTCCGGTCCTCCCCATTAGCTGCCCCATCTGTGGAGCGGTCAGTGTCCGCCGTGGTGTCCCTGTCCCTGGCGGGCTCGCCCCTGTGTGGGCCCAGGTGTGAGGCTGTGTCCAGGCAGGCGCCGTCCACTGATGCCGTCTCCAGGTCGCCCTCGCGGTCGCTGTCCATGTCCACCACACTGTCGTCCTCCCCGTCCCCGTCGCCGGAGCTCAGCCGGTTGTCCTTCTTCAGGCGGCGCCGCGCGTTGGCGAACCATGTGGAGACCTGGGGTTGGTTGTCAGGGGTAGTAGGTGTTAGATAGATGTGGTTTGTACCCGGATGGTGGTGGTGTTGATGAGGATGATATTGATTGTGACAATGGCTCTGGTTGTTTAAATTAGACCTCATGGGGCTGTAAAGACTGTGAACAACATTGTGGGAAAGATATAAACAGAATTATATTGACAAATTTATAAGGTTACCTGCGTGAGCGTCATCCGGGTGATGATGGCCAGCATGATCTTCTCGGCCTTGGTGGGGTAGGGGTTCTTCTTGTGCTCGCTGAGCCAAGCCTTGAGCGGGCCCGTGGTCTCCCGCGTGGCGGCGCGTCTCAGGGGGCTGCCCGCGCCCTCCATGCTGGCGTACCTGGGGTGAGGCCAAGCAGAGCGGGTTAGTTACACGGCTAGATCCTATCCGTTCCCATCTATAGACCCGTTACACTCCCAATAACACAATGACTAGGATGTTTAGCTATGTAGTCAGTAAGAGGGGTTTCATTTAGGCAATAAGATAGTTAGCTATCTAAGCAGTAGGAATTCGGATCTCTGCAACTTGAAACTGCTCGGCCTCGGTGGTGGAGGTAGCTATGGTTCGCTTAAAAGTGAGTGTATGAGATAGAGAGAGTGGGAATGAAAGAGATAGATAGATAGATATAGATTGATAGAAAGATAGATAGATAGAGAGAGAGAGGAGAGAGAGAGAGAGAGAGAGAGAGAGAGATACTAAGGGGTGAGACTGACATAAAGACGGGTGGAGAGTCAATTAGGATTTTAATGACAAGTAAGTTTACAACATTATAGAATACAATTTACATAAAAAAGAAGCAAAAAAAAACAAAAAACAAAACAACAAACAACCCAAGAACGATCGTTGTATCGCGTTTAAAGCCAAAAGAGATTTAGGAGTGAATTAGCAATCGGTTGAACATAAAAAAATCACTAGATTAATGAAACTTGACAACTTCATACTTGTAACGCTTACTAAAAAGCCTGTATTATGCAGAACTCCTAAATTAGTTAACGGGGACTTTGATTCGTGGTTGTCTGTAAACAAAACTGTTTTGTATTGGTTATTCGTGCATCATCTTTTGGGGCTGCTAGGTTGATTTACATAAATTACGAGTATAAACGACGAGAATTTAATATCGAAGTGATCTGCAAAGTCGTTTTGCCGTGTTTCACAGGGTACAAAAAAAATGTTCACATTCAATGCTTCTGTCGTCATATCCCTGTCTGTTTATCTCTTCCTCTGCCCCTCCACCCCTCCCCTCCCCTCTCTCTCTCTCTCTCTCTCTCTCTCTCTCTCTCTCTCTCTCTCTCTGTCTCGACCAGAGAAAATAATAGAACATGGCAAACAGGCACTACCGCTGATAAAGGAAATTTAAAACAAGAAGCTAGGGGATTTGTTCCAGGAGACGAATGCAAACCGGGACAAAACCATACTTGGCCCTAAGACTCGTGGACAGTAAATGCCTTGAGAATGTTGCTAAACGGGCATTTTGGGTTTTACGGTGCATTGTTAGCGTGCAGGGCCTGCAAGGTGAGAGCGGCTACACGCCAGCGCGGCGACACTGAGGTGTCAACACCGTCCGCCGCGGCTCAGACCGGAGGGCGCGCCAAGAATTTTATATTGGGGAATCAAGTCATCACCCGACACCGTCTGTGCTGGGAGATCCAGTCCACAGACGCCACTGCGCGGCTCCAGTTTTTAAGTCCATTAAGTCCATTAACTCCGATGGTAGGTTTCCATTATTATGGAGTAGGTTATGGTAGCAACAAATTTTACCAGTTTCCAGAGTGCAACTCTGGAGCCCGACCGCAAGGTAGAAAAAAGAAAAACTATTCTCGGATATAATCTAAGGTTCCCACTGCCTCATAAATTGTTATATGGCCCGTTAGACTTGTAAGACAGACCAGGCAGGGGTGGAGTGGATGAGGGTGGGAAGGGGCGGGAGCTCTGTGGATTTTAGACGCTGCTAAAAATACTAAAGAGTTGAACTTGTCTGGGATAACAAAGGCTTCCAAGTTTCATGGCAGATAAGTAATGATAGATGAGACTATTTTAGGGTTGAAAAACTTTGTAGGCAGCCTCACACATCTCTTGGTTCCAGCTTAGCGTAATACATATAATGCTAAATAAAGAAGAGGCATGTGGAGATGAAAGCAACAATCTTTCTCATGGCATAATCAACATTAGCCAAAAAATCTGAAAAGAACATCGGTTTGCTATTTCATTTTCTTGACTGGAGCGTAAACAAGTTGTGTGATAAAGAAACCTTTAGATACTGAGGATTTTGCCTAGTCTGGTGCGAACTGATCATGGTGCCAACCATGTTCACACGGCCAATCTGAAAAAGTACTACCGACAGTCAAGACAGTGATGAAGATGTGGAAGTTCGCAATGGTGGAGACATCTCAGATAGGATTCAATGAGGTAAATTGTGCCTGATATGACAAAAAAAAGCCTAACATGAAATCTAACAGCTGCCTTTGAATAAGTTGTATAATTGTCCATTTCATCTTCAGCTGCTCATATGATATAACCTCGTCTTCATTCACTTGGACAAAATGAAATATAATTTTACATAAAATATTTTTAAAACGACGCACAGTATGAAGCTACCGTTGCAGCGTTTTGAACAGTATGTAAATACTGTACTTGGTGTTGCGTTGGCTCTGATCTAAACTCTCTAGTGTTCTACTTCATCTGCTGTCATTCCTCTATTATATCCATATCCCATTTGTTTCAAATGATGGCACTGTTGGCAACTATTCCGACTTTGTTACACAGTTAAACTAAAATTTTAAACAAACGTGTTTATTTAAAATAACATTGCATTTAAAGCACAGCTGATTCGTGAGGTCAAATATGTTTGTTTTTCGTTGTTGTGATATTTCAATAACCCGTCTCCATAAACTACAAGTTCGTTTAACTTGGTGATCCTTGGTGTTGAACAAAAACGAGGGGGGGGGGGGGGGTTGTTGAATTGGGCGACATTGAGACCTTGCTGTTTTGCTGATGACAGCTGAATAACCGTGACATGGACAACATAATATTACAAGAAGACCTGTTCAGTTTTGTCTGCAGGTATACTGGTCTATTCAGAATGAGCTTTCACTGGAATAGAGAAACATTTGATAAGAAAAGAAATTTAACAAGAATGGTATATCCAAAGCCAGTAAGGATCCCTTCATTTATCCCTAAGCCCTCCATTCTTCCACCTTAGACTGTTTGAATAACATCTCTCGGTATATATGTCTGTAATCTAGCCCAATGACAAGGCCCTCTATTCAGCACTTTAGGGCGTATTATGGCGTGTCATACAATCACTTGAATATAACACGTACACATGCACACAAAGTGCCACATGCACAATATCTGTCAAAGATCCGTCTGCTCAAACATACTTAAAAGTTCAAATGCAAAACAAACAATCCAATAATCATTGAAACTGAAACCTTTCCCTAGCACAGCCATGTCGCCCACAATAATGGAGGGGTTTAAGCTAGTTTCGCTTATTCACAAAAAGTGCTTGCAAGTCCAATGCACACCGGTTTATCGTGTGTGTTTTATACGCTCTTTATTAATCTCCTCTTGTCTCTGCTCGAACAGTGAAGCAGAAAAGTTTGTCGTTCCCATAATGCTAAGCGAGTTCACCGAGTGCTCGTCCCTTGTTGTGTTTACGGAGTTCCCTATTTTATTTTATTTTTTTTTGTTCGATGAGGGCCTCTTAAAACCTGTCACCTCACTTCTCCTCTGGGATTCCGAACGTTGCAACTAAACAAAACAAACAAAACAAACCGAAAAGCGGAAAGGGGAGAAAAGAGATTGGAGATCTATCAACGTCCGTTAAGCGTGTAGCGCTAGACTGGAGGTAAAAGGGCGGTAACTGAAAATCGCTTCAGGACGACCCTTCTCTATTGACGAGCGATTGATTCCGCTTTCTCGGACTTATCAAAACTTTCCTCTCAGCAGTGAAACGTACAAGCTCTCGAGCCGCGGGCGGGAATAATATCAGAAGGCTTTCAATGTGTCCATGTCGTGCCACCAGCGGGATCTATTTACTGGGTGCATTGGCCCATTGACAACACCGTGAGGGCCACCATTTTATGCCTGCTTGAAATTATTCGCCTTGTTTAGACACAGCCCTTCAAAAGCCAATGATTTACTATCATTAATGATGTTGTTGCTGTTTTTATTATTATTATTATTATTATTATTATTATTATTATTATTATTATTATTATTATTATTATAATAAAACGATGAATGTTGGGTTAGGTACACACCATGATAGAACGTCAAATTATGGGCAATCTCATATAATGGTGTTTGGTGCTACAATACAAGGTTATCAGCGTTTAAGGTTTATCAGTGTAGAAAAATGACATGTTGATATTTATTAACGTGGAGAGAAGGACGCTAGATTAAAAGTGTCGAAGTACGTCGGACGCCACAAGATTAGTGGGGATCACTAGAGATTTTAAAATTTTTTAATGAATATGTGTTGCAAAAAGTAATAGGTGCACATATTGAATGCATGTACTGTCGCTTTCGATCTACATAAAACCATTTTGTAGGAGAAAATAAGTCACTCAGGAAATAAACGCAGAGAGCGAGAACTTTGTAAGCATTGAAACGAAGAGAGTGTGTGTATGTTTGTGTGTTTGTATCAGCGTTCACTGATCAATTACTGCGGCTTGTGAGTAAGCGTGGGTGTGGATAGGCCTATTGTTCTGAACGGCACCCCGTTTAGCAAGGCATGTATATCAAAGTGCCGGTTGAAAATGGAAAGTACGCCACCAATGGGTATTCCAAGGGGTAAAAAGGGGGAGAGGGGTTGGGTTGAGTTGGTTTAACGTCTAACATCAGCACCATATAGGCTATATTGTGGACGGCCCCAAGACTGGCGTCTGACAATTGTATGTGCTGCCACACATGAGACAAGGCGGGGATACCATGTCTCTCGTCTTAGCCGTTCACATTAGACTGACACCGAAATCGCTAGGAATCGAACCAAGTAGGACCTCCTGCGTCGGAAGCCGGAGTTCTACCGCAGGGCTACCCCCCAACCCCGGGAAGAGATAAGTAATCCCTAAGTCCCATCTGGTTTGTAAAAAAAAAACAAAAACAAAAAAAAACAACAAAAAAAAACAACCCCGGGAGGGGCAAGTTGGGAAGAGAAAAGTAATCCCTAAGTCCCATCTGGTTTGTTGTTGTTGTTGGGTTGTTTTTTGTTTTGTTTTGTTTTGTTTTTGTGGTTGTTTTTTTAAACCAGCACAGCTTTGAAAACCAGTAAAGCAAATTAGCGCCTTTGTTGAGTCGCAGGCGGGGGCGTATACATGTACGAGTTGCTGATGTTGATTTAATTACAAGCTTTGAAATGCTGTAGGGTTATGAGTTTTGCTGGGCTACCCCGCACTCAGATGGGTTTGTCCTCAAATCTGCTCTTGTTCATAATTATGAAAGTAGAGGACTGTCATTGTTCATGTGTCAATACGAACATCGAATCGCTAGCATGTGATAGCCATTTAATTCGCACTGCTATGAACTAATTTATTAGAAGTCTATTATTATTTCGGAATAGCCCACCAAAAATCTGAAATTACGTCATGTGAGGAATAAACATTGGTCCTTGTTTCTCCATCTATTTGTCTATCTATGTATTTACCATTATGTATATATGACTGTCTGCCATGTAACTGTCTTTGTGTTTAAACCCCTCTCCCCCTCCCCCTCCCCCCAGTCTTTTTTTCTTCTTCTCCCTCCGTTTTTTTTTCCGTCGATGTTAGGGGTGTCAGAGAGCAGCTCATATAAAATAATCATAAAAAGCATGGCTGAAGAACTGGATATCTAGGCGGAACCGAGGTTGTCGCATAATGAGAAGGGCGGCAGTTAAACAGATAGAATGGTGGACGAGAGACAGAGAGAGAGAGAGAGAGAGAGAGAGAGAGAGAGAGAGAGAGAGAGAGAGAGAGAGAGAGAGAGACAGACAGACAGACAGACAGACAGACAGACAGACAGACAGACAGACAGACAGACAGGCAGACAGACAGACAGACAGACAGACAGAGACAGTGGGAACAGAAAATTGATTCATAAAGATAAACCTGAAGATTAGGTAATAATAGTGAAAGAAATATGTAAGTGAGAGAGAGATAGACAGAGAGAGAGAGAGAGAGAGAGAGAGAGAGAGAGAGAGAGAGAGAGAGAGAGAGAGAGGGAGAGAGAGAGAGAGAGAGAGAGAGAGAGAGAGAGAGAGAGATGGGTATGGAGGGAGGGGGAGAGAGAGGGCAGGATAGAGGGAGAGAGAGAGATGTAGAGAGAAAGAGAGGGGGGTGGAGAGTGGTACGAAAGATGGGACAGAGCAAGAGCAAACTGAAGCAACAGGCAGACAAGGGTGTCAAAGGGCTGTCTCGGTTCGGCAGTCTGCCCCAGCAGTTAACGAGCCGTCCGACTCGAATCCCCGGACTGGCTGACGTTAATGCTGCGCCAGTGCCGCTCTGGGGGTGCAGTTCCAGGCAGAGAACATCCGTGAGGGTCACACTTCCAGTCCTACAGCTAGGCCCTGCTGCCTGGACCGCGACACCCAGGCCCTGAGCCTAGCCATGTCTGGTCTCTAGTGCAGGCCTGCCCCTCCAGGCAAGCAGTGGGTCTGGGCGCGCTACGTGACGGTTAATGTGCATTTTTAAAGGTAGCTCGCCATCTTTGGCACTCACACTTTATTCATTATACTTATTACCTCCCTCTTTCCCCTCTTTGTTCTGCCTAGTTCTGTCTGCATGTTTGAATCCGCTTCTATCCCTCCGTCATGCCTGTCCGATGTCCAAGATGTTATGAGGTGTAATTCTTACTGTCCACCCGTTTGTCACCTGTCTATTTTGTAGATATATTAAATAAATACCTCTGTCGGTTCATGCATTCACTTAATATTAGCCATGTACAGGGTGTACATTATGTCTCTACCCCTTGCTCTGTGTGTGAATTTAACCGTCTGTACCCCTGGCTCTGTGTGTGAATTTAACTGCTATGTCTATTTTTAACATAGATCATCGAATTATGCTGTAGCTAGCTAGCTAGACAGCTAGCTAGATATTTGTATAGATAGACAGACATGTAGACGGTCTGATATGCCTATTTTTAACAGAGCCATCGAATTATGCTGTAGCTATATAGATAGACAGACATGTAGACGGAAATAATAATAATTATATTACATGTATATATTATAGATAGATAGATAGATAGATAGATAGATAGATAGAACTGTTGGATTTTTAGACAATTGTGTTGCTAAATTTGTCGAGTGGTTGAAATTATTCAAACTTTTTGTTGTGTGCACGGCACAATGTTAACGAATTTTTTAAAGTGTGGATGGTTTGAAATAGGCATACGTAATAAATATTGTATTTTCCTATGTGAATTATTTAATAAACGTATTTATTAATAAAGCGTACTCACATTGCGCCATAGGGATGAAAGGCTATGTGTGGAGGCAACAAGCTGTTGGTCTGCTCGCCCAGCGGCGCCATAGCTGAGAGCTGAAACGCAAACAATATCACAGGAAATGTATTGGTGAGTGGTTTATAGACGCAAAGCCAGGGCCAGCCACACATTCAAGGTCTGGCCCCCACTTAAACGACAGTTATTGAAATCGAACGAGCTCTTGGGGTCAGCTGGAGGTGCAAAACTAGGCATGCCAGCGGGAACAACAATGAGACTTTTCTGTTTTATGGCGGATTAAACAATTGTCAGCCTCAGTGTAGATCAAGTCCAACACGGGAAAAGAAATAACACAGATGGCGTGAAGATAAAGCACGTCTGCTTTTTATTGTAAGATCGCGACGTGTTTTCACACCATCTCTTAGTGTATTTGCACGCAGGCCTATAATCGTATTCTGTTGTACAATGCCATGCTTCCAGCACTTAAATTGTGATTTTGAGAATTTATTTTCTCGTCGATAGAAAGAAGAATTTTTTGTTAATTCTCTCGCGTTAGATCTCGTATTTGGAAAGGTTTGAGAGGGAGCAACTTTAAACAAGGAAATAAAAATTATATTCCAAATACAGGCTAATTTAGAAATCTAGTTGCAATAAAGTGACATGAGAATAATGCCAACCGAGTCAAGAATTATTAAAATACTGGCTGGTAAAATTGCAATATTATGGTGTAGTATAAACATTTTGAACATAAATATTGTAGAAGTAATAAATCATTAAACATAATAATATACTCAAACTTAGGGAGATAAGTATGTCACACGTTTGAAATCTAGTGCTAAATTAATTTTTGTTATACCCCTACGTGGTCGTCTAGGCTGGGCCTAGATCTAGAAGAATATTTGGTAGCATAGATCTCTAGTAGGCTACTGACAACTAATTCAAGACGTTCCTAAAATCTGATTAATGTTGTATGATATATCTAGATTTGGCAGTCTAGAGCTCTAATACTTTATACATTTTCTAAAATCTAGTAAGGATGACCTCTTTCTTTAAAAAAAAAACAAAACATGAAAAACAAAATCACGTGATGGTTGTATACTTTTTTTTAGACAATCTGCTGATTGGGCTAGAGCATAGACATATTTTAATATACCTTTTTGTATTAGCCGACTTACAAGCATCACGTGACTTTTGTCAGAGAGAGGTCAGCCCCATTTATGCTTTATGCCTCATTAGGTCGATCAAAAATTGATATTAAAAAAAAAAAAAAAAATGCAAGTGGCTGTTTGATCAACGAATCAATTTGAAATTTATGAAATCTCTAAAATTTAACTAATGTTTTATGCGTTATCGTAAAAAATAAAAGAACCAGACTAAAACATTCAGAAACACTATTGCATTTCAACACTATTGTATTTCTTGAAACATCCATCGGTAAAATTATTGCGGAAATGCCACAGTATCTCAGGCAAAACATTGTTTTTCTATTACCACTGCTGTTGCTGCCGCTGGAAACATGTCGGAAACTGTACTGCACCATAGAAGTATATAACTATAAATCTATGTACTGCACCTACTGCCAGTGCAAGCTAATTACGCCGTGCATGTCTGTCACGTCGCGCACTGCACCTACTGCCAGTGCAAGCTAATTACGCCGTGCATGTCTGTCACGTAGCGCACTCACCTGGGCCGCGGGGTGGAAGCTGTGCAGGTCAGCGAAGCGCGGGCGGGGCGCGGGCAGAGCCCTCCCCACCCCCCTGAGGGCGGGGTGCGCCTGCAGCGAGTGGGCGGGGTGCGCTTCTAGCTGGCACAGGCACACGTTCTGACCGGTGGTCGGGTCGGTGATGTATGCCCGCCCATTTTCGCACAGCTTCGGAGGCTGGGGGAGAGCAAGGGGCATCAGATTATGGGCAGTCCACAAGGTTGATGTTTTACACTTCAATTACAGCTAATAGTATACAATGTACTCAGAATACGATGTAGTGCTGTATTCTTTATTTTTTTTAATTGTCATTGTCGCTGCTGATATTAGTTTCATTTTCGCTGTTGTTGTGGCTGCTGCTAGTAGTGTTGCTGTTGTGGTTGTTGTTATTGTTGTGAATATTGATGTTGTTGTTGTTGTTGTTGTTGTTGTTGTTGTTGTTGTTGTTGTTGTTGTTGTTGTTGTTGCTGTTTTTGTTGTTTTTTAGGCGTTTACACAAAGCACTTAAAATTTAAACCATGATGTGCATAAACATGTCGATGTCATTTATTAACTTTTAACTGTTTTTTTTTTTACAAGACTTAGTATTAAGTACATATTTAGAAATTGTAAAAGAATTATCAAGGGCGTTATCTGAAGTCAGAGC